>JARFNW010137501.1:0-10710 GCA_031763155.1 Dirona albolineata | reverse complement strand
AGGAAAGGGAATCTTGGATCACTTAAACTTAAAAAGTAATCTAGTTTTGCAATCACACCATAAAGATACCTTCACCCAGTGCGTTAAATTACGCCTTGAATGCCGCCGGGTATGTCTTCATAAATTACGCCTTGAATGTCGCCGGGTATGTCTTCATCAATAACCCTCAATGCCATTCAGCTGTCACCTTTTTATCGGCATTGCGATTTGGCTTAAATAAATCCTACAAACATAAAAGACACAACCCATGGTTAAAGGCATTTAGAAAAAATAATAATTATAACCAATGAATAAATAAAACTAGAATAGACAATAAAAAATAATATGAAATTAGAAAATATGCCAATAATAATTTTTAAAAAACAAAAAAAAATTATGCAATTATAATTGGTTAAAAAACCCCAACAAACGTCTTTCAGGAGCAGTAAATAGTTATCAATGACATCTAGACAAGTTAGCAGAGATAAAACTGTGCAAAACTACTTAAATTAATTATAATTAAATAACAACCCTTGGATTTTTCTATCGTTGTGATCTATCGTTGCATACTGCACACAATGCGGGAGTCAATATAAGAAAAAGTTTTGAAAAATAAATAGATTTTAAAAGTTTTTCACAACAATGATATCAAAACAAATGCGTTGAACATAAAAAATGAGCGTGAACAATGAAAATAAGATCGAATTCATCGCGCAGCAGCTAAAATTCTATCGTTGTGTCGGCCCACTGCACGGAAGGTCAACGGCATTGTAGGGCTTATAAAACATTCAAAAAATTATGAATTTGCATTTATTTTATGTATTTTAAACACAAATGGATTTATTCTAACATAAAAGTAATAAAAAAAAGGCCTAAAGTAATTTTTAAAGTTAAAAACTCACCTTTTTGAATCACGTGAATTCCCGCGCACATTGGTCTAAAAATAACACATTTCGTCATTGGCTCCCACGATTCCAAATCCTTTGTTTGAACTACTTTCACTTTGAAAACAACACATCCGGTAGTCCTACGTCATGAATTAACACCAATCAAATCATTTCTACACGTTTTGAGGTCGGGAAACACCGGAAAGGTCACCAGGGTCAAAATCGGGACATTTCGTGCAAAACTTTTCTAACGATAGCGGCCTATCGGGAGTCGTAATTTCTCGAAAACGAAAGTAATGGCTGTTCGGTTGCGTCGCGTGTTAGATATTGATATAGACTATCCTAATATTGTCATTTTTCATGAAATAAGACATTTTTTTTCTTATTATGAACAATATAATATAAGTTTTCAAGGACATCTAAATCAGGCTTAACCGGAACCTGTCTTATGTTATTGTCAGTGACCGAGTGCCTCGATACCACTCGGTGTCAATTGGCACCGAGTCACTCGGTGCCAATTGGCTACGTAAATTTAAAGACACATCAGCGTTACAGGAAGTATAGATGAATGCCGGCTGTACCCAATCTCCGATTGTAGAACAAAACGGCTCAAATTTGCCAGTTAACACAGGTTTAATGATTTATCAAGGATGATCAAAACAAAACCTGATGCATCTAACACAAAAAGAGGGATATTCAAGTAAACGAAAACAATAAGTGGCTGGTGGTCAGATCAGGGACACTGGTTAGATTCAATTGTGCCACATTGTCAACATTGGTTTTTTTCTAGGATTTACAGGGTGACCATGTTTGGTTGCGCGATCACTATCATAGTGTGCAACTTGACCACAGTCACCAAACACATGCATGGGGGCTTTGGTAGTATATACTTAATGATAATAATGGGTAAATGATCTAATGAAAACGTGTCTAGACAGAACTAGACTAGCTACTGACTGATGTGTATCATATTTATTTTACAGTGACATTTCAAGATGCCGTCGGGTGTTCCAATCAACCAAAGTAAGACTTACACAACTCCACGACGTCCTTTTGAGAAGGAACGTCTTGATCAAGAATTAAAGCTTATTGGAGAGTATGGACTGAGAAACAAACGTGAAGTGTGGCGTATCAAGTATGCCCTTGGGAAAATCAGAAAAGCTGCTAGAGAGCTGTTGACTTTGGAGGAGAAGGACCCAAAACGACTGTTTGAAGGTAAATTTTGAGCATGCTGACCTGCAGTAACAAGAAATTATCTAGACCTAATATTAGTATGACATTCTCTATGTGATAACCACACAAAATGTAAGCAAGTTTCAAAAAGTCAAATGTGTTGATTTTTAGGTATTTATTTTGACTGGCTCACTACTGGCACTGTCTGACTGCATTTTTTTGACATGTTAAATATATATTATAAATCACCCCAAACGTTAAATGTTAGATACAAAAACCTTCCAAATTTCTATGATGGTCATGGATATATTACCATATAGTAGTAGTAGATAAGTACCATACCTTGATTGCGAACAATGTCAGGCTCTTTTCTTTGGGTGTTTGTTGGATACCACAAGTCGACATGGTACATTATGGGAGTAAGTGGCGTTTACCAGTCAAATACATTTTTCACATTCTTTATTCCTACTTGGTGACAGTAAACCATTCCACTCCCTCAATTTATTTTCTTGAAGTTCAGTTTCCTTTGTCTCTAACCGTATTAGTATTATATTATTTTAGTTGATAGAAAAATATTTTTTAAAGAATAGCAACCCATTATAACAGTTATCTAATTAATCTATGGATGATCCTATTCCAGGTAATGCTTTGCTGCGTCGCCTTGTTCGAGTGGGAGTATTGGACGAGAGCAAGATGAAGCTTGATTATGTTTTGGGTTTGAGACAGGAAGATTTCTTGGAACGCCGTCTGCAAACTCAAGTCTTCAAATTGGGCTTGGCCAAGAGTATCCATCATGCTCGTGTTTTGATCAGACAGAGGCACATCAGGTATGTGATTCATTTACGTGAGCTGGATATTGTTGATGATACATTGTGTAGCAGTGATCTGGTTAGAATCCGACAAGTAGAGGACCAGCGATGGGATTTCCATATCTACAGTACAGCTCTTGCATCATCCATGCTGAGCTGTTGTCAGGGGTGTAAATATTTCAGATTTTGTCTGATTTCGGACTTTTGCATTGTTTTAGACTTTGCTTTTTCATATGTATGGGGCATGCTATGATTTCCGGCTCGCTAGTCTATCTTTGGTCTTGCTGTTTTCATATGATTTTTTTTTTCACTTGTCATTTGCACCCCTGTTTACTAGCTACCTACAATTTTATGATCAACATGTTGAATTGCCATCTAGTTGAGATCAGGGCAGGACCCCTTGTGATGAAACGGCAAAAATTATCAACCAATTCTGAAATTTAGATTATAATGAAGAGAATATGATGACGCTCTAGTTGCAAAACTCACTGGAAATAATGACGTCTTTATGGTATTTTTTTTTTTTTATGAAGTGAGATTATTCATCATTATATAACATAAGGGTCGTTTTTGTGTGTGGGAGGTACATAGTGGTAAAACATTTGCAGATCTTTTTACACATAACTTTCTTATTTCAGCTAGCATGATGGTCACATCCTTCTTTGAATGGGAAGAAAATCGAGTAGGCCACTTGGGTTTTTACCCTATGTCTACTATTATTGAAAAGTAATCATTTGTCCCATGTAGCTTTGATCACAATGCGACTGGAGACAGCCTGGCTTCCTGGCTTGGCTGGCAATGATAGTTGTATCATTGACAAACCACTGAGGTCGCTAGACATTTCACACTGAGGTAATGGGGAAATTTGATGGTTGCTTGTGAAAAATGTCCACCCAAGTTACTTTTGTACATTACTATTATGGTTCATCTACAAAGCCAACGCCGATTATATCTGCAGTAGATCAAGACAAAATGCTGGAACTCTTTAAGATGAAGTATGAAGGGTTATATTTACTGTTTCCTCTTTACACTAGTCAATAAACTTCTCTAAACTCATACATAGTGAGAGACATCTTAACACTATGCGAACTTCAAAAAAAATTTCATTTCAAGATGGCTGATCCTGTACCGTGGCCATCGGGAATACGTGATTATATACAGTTACAGAACTGAAATGTTTTCTTCAGGGTTTATTCATTTAGAAATTAAAATTTGTGTAAAATTATGACTTGTAGTGGGTATTCATAGTTTCAAAGAGGAATAAATGTACATGTTGGCTATTTCAGAAATATATTTAAGGCATATTGTGGTAGACTTATGACCGGTAGATGATGAAATTTGCAAGGCATATAAATAAATAATATCCACAGTCACTGTCATATGCCCAGAATGTTATGCGCACAACAATGAAACCGATTGTTTTTTTAGATCAGTAAAATGTATGCTTTTCATATATTTTCATTAACAAAATTGCAGTAGCATATTTTCTGATAGTCATTGCTTGTGTGTTAAGATGTTTTCATTGAAAAAAATTTTTTAAAGCAAAACAGGCATTGTGAATGAGTGTTGGATTTTAAAATATTTAAATAATGTACATGTATACCCTATTGCACTGACCATGCAAATTAGGAGGGTTTGGGTGTGAGAAAACTCTTATTATTATTATGTATTGCCTGTTCTCTACGTATTTTCCTCTACAGAAGTGACACTAAAAGTCATTGTTGACATCATAAAGGCAATTGGTATTTGAAGAAGGGGGGGGGGGGTTATTCAATGCCAAGTAAAGATGATTATATTATGACACTTTTTAAAATTTTAATTTTCATCTTATTGTAGAGTTCGTAAGCAGCTGGTGAACATCCCTAGCTACATTGTACGACTGGACTCAGCTAAACACATTGACTTTTCCCTGAGCTCACCTTATGGAGGTGGCCGACCTGGTAAGTTTGTTATTTTATTTAATTTGTTTAACCGGGGGGGGGGGGGGGGGGGGGGGGCAAGAATGTTAAAGAGTTGAAATTTCTATTTATGTGTCAGAAATGCTGTGGTGTTCCTTCATTGTGGCGAGAAAATCAATGGTCTAGATGTGTCTAGTCAGTTGCAACATTGAATGCTATCTCATATAGACAGCTGTTTTGTTCTTTTGATTTTATTATTCAACATCTGGATTTTCCTACTTCTTTCTGAGAGTCAACTCGCTTCCCTGGGTTACATCCACAATGTACATGTTAAGAAATGAGATCAAGACCCCTGAAAAATATTTTACTTTGTCTTTTTAAATTCAATTCAGAGATTTTCTGGTCATTTTTATTAGAATTTGATAAAATTCAATGCTGGATTTAGAATTGACATACTGCAATGTGTATTATCAATATCCGGTATACGATCGTAAACAAACACCAGGTGGCACAATTTTGAATCAAAGAAATAACAGATTTAGAAATTCTACAAGAGCTGAAAATGAACTTGCAATTGTTAAAAAACAACGATATTCACAATGGCGTCTTATGTTCTCAGTATCTATTTTATCGATACCTCAAGACACCAGGCAGTCTAGATCGCAATTCACTTTTTTGTAAATGAAAATTTAAAGATCCATTTTAAATATCTAAAACAGCACTCATTTAAAATATCTAAAACAGCACTCATTTTAACTTTCCTGCTAATTTCATTCTCTACTCTAATTTGACGCATTTTAATAAGTCAAATAGTATGGCGACAAGCCAGTATTTTGAATTTTTTTTGTGCACATCATCATCTGCTCTTTTTATGGAATGCAGTTCACTTTTAAAGTAGAGTTACTCCTTCGTTTCCTTGTAATGTAGAATGTTTGAAGGTAATGAATGTTGTCCATTTTGTGAATATTGTCATTTTGAAATTTATTTTATTGCCACCCTTGTTAAGTGCCACTGATTACATTTAATGAATGCTGTAGGCAAAATTCATATTATAATTATAAAAATAATTAGGTAGTAACAATTGTACAGTTGTCTGAGACAAAATTTGATCGAGTTGGGCTTGGAGTCGACTCAAATGGTGTGGTGTGTGTAGATTATGGTAGAGTGCTGTGTTTGGCACGCAGTAGAAGGTAAATAAAATCAATTGACAGTTGTTGGCATGCCTGCTACTATTTCTGTACAAGAGTTCCAATACAGAAGGGGACAGAATTGTGATGGTGTTTGAGGTGGTTTTATCTTTCATTATTCTTTTCCTTATTTCTCTCTTTCCCCCTCTCACAGGTCGTGTCAAGAGGAAGAACCAGAACAGACAGAAGCAAGCTGCCGCTGGTGGTGATGCTGAAGAAGAGGAGGGTGACGAGTAATTGTTTCATTTTTGTGGTTGGAACCAATAAATATGTTCAATTAAATATTCATACCTTTGTGTCATTCATTCTACAAATCGTTTTCAGTAAAATTATGATTATCCCTCACGTTGCCACCAGTTTTTGACACAAGTGCCTTGTGGTTGCCACATTTTCACAATTTAAGTTTTTGACACTTACTTTTTGACTAGACTATCGTCTGAATCTGTTACATGGTGATAAACATAGTATTTTTAGTTTGCTGTTTTGCATTCACATTTTAATTACATTGTGTGATTACGACTGCAGTGGCAATGGCAAAGCAGGTTGGCAACTATGACTGCTGTCGTATGTGGCAATGTAAGGGTTAATCACTCTTCTTACTCTTACCTAAGTCACAGGGATTGATCTCTTTCTCCAAGGTCCTGGTAACGGTTATGAAATTGCCCTTTTGAGTAATCGCTTACTGACAATGGGTTGAGCCCAAAATGTCTTTTTCCACCCATCTCATCCATGCTGCAATTCTGTCACTAGTTTGCACTGCGCCACAGATGTACGAGGTGAACATCACCCAACAGTTTAGTGGCAGTGGGGTATATTACATCTGGTCACTCAACACAGCAACAAAGACGTACTAAGATGGGGAAAATTCTTGTCACTGTCGCATGAACCAGTGATGTTATCTTGTACAGTGATGCTCTTGCCATCTTACTGGAGCCTACTGTGTAGTCCATAGAACATACCTGCGTGGTCAGTGTAGTGTCAATGTCAGCATAATACCATAGGTATGGGATTCAAAGGGGAATAAAGAAATTCCCATTTTTGAGTCTTAAATTCTCTTATTAAATTACAATGCATCCAGTGATCACCTAGACTTAGAGCCTGTAATGTCTCCTACAACAAGGTCACTTGGGGCCAGAATGAAACAAACTCGCATTCCAATGTTTGTCTTGCCCTCGCAACTGAAGTAATGAGTAAATATTGGAGTACATGCAAATGTAGCTTCTATGATGGACAGTGACAGTACAAAACAGCGAAGTTTCAGCAGGTCACCACTATTATTAATTAATTATTTATATTAATATTATATTAATGCGATGGTTGGTTGGTGGTCATGAGCCTACGTGTTGGCGCATGGGTATGAAAGGGGTTGGTGGCTTGGCAGATGATACACCAGTCTGCACCTGAACACAGCTGAGAATTCATACCAGACTGGCTTCAGATACAATGATGAGAGGTCTTATAAAATAACAAGGGGGAAGTCTTTAGGATCTATTCCAAGGATTGACCGTAATAACCCAGGCTCAGTGCAGCGCAGCAAAGTGAGTTCAAGGTCTTAAGAAAAAGATCCAGTTCCACTAGGGTTTGAACCTCTCGGATCAAAGGCGAGTGACTTAACCACTGGCTCGCAACGAGAGTGCATTGCTGTGCAAGATAACATGAGTTTTCCCATCTTGACTGTTGGTTTTCATTGACAACATACTCTTTCATATACAGTGGAGTCCGCTCAAGATAAACTCAGTGGGACCAGACAATGAATTTATCTTCTTATGCAAGTGCAAGGTTTATCTTAACCAGTGGTTACAAAATCTGCGGTGGGTAAAAGTCCAGTAACCTCCCCTGTTCATAAAAATAGTACTTTAGGCCTGATGTTTTCGTAGATGGTTTTTTTCACCGTTTTTTGGGGGGTTCTTTTTGATTGTTTTTTAGCAAACCAACGTCAGTGTTCCGCAAAAGTGGGAAGGGAGAGGCCATGGTGACAGAAAAAAAGTTTATTTTAAACGGACTGAGTGCGATCCATGTTTATATAAACCAGACTTTGTTTAGTTGACATAAATAAGAAAAAAACCGGGACCGGACGAATGGTTTATCTTAAGCGAGTTTATCTTAAGTGGACTCCACTGTACTTGTTCATCGAGGATAAAGTGCTGAGTGACGTCGTTGAATCTGACTCCCACTGTTACAACTACAACACAGAATGATTGTGGTTGAAATTGAGTGGCCAATGGAGGTATGCACAATAAATCTCTCTTTGCGTGTCACAGGGTCAAAAAGACCCATGAATGAATGAGCTATGAATTTCATGTTACAAAAACAATTCATAAAAAAAATGTTTTTTAGAAAACATCACAAGCCAGTTGAAGAATATTTGAAGCAAGCAGATTTAGAGTTTCAAGAGGTTATTTATTCATTCAAAGACACAGACATTGGTTATAAATATATGTACATGGGGTGGGTCAGTTAGACCCTTAGTCATTCAAAGACACAGACATTGGATATATCGTGGTCGAAATCACGTACTAGCGTAAGCGCCATTTTTACTGAATTGCCTGCATCATTTTCTATGAGCTCACAAATCGGCGTATCTATAGCTTTCGAGATACTCTCAATCCATTAGTAGTGTAAGTTGTAAGTGACATTTTAAAGATAGAATGCAATCACATACTAACGCAAGGGACCTTACGCTAGTATGTGGCGTGAAAGTGTTATTGTTATAATACTTCTACTTCTATATTACAATGGCATCAATTTTTAGCGTAAGTGCCATTTTTGTAAGCTTTAATCATGAAATATATGTACCTAGCAAACTAATCATTCCTACCGATAACTCCTGTGTTAACCCTTATAAACTTATAACGTCTTATCATCCGTTTCTGGCTTTGTACAAGAATTGTTTTGAACTTGAACTTTCAAAAACAAGAATTCGATTATGCCTTCCATCCTGCCCCACACACGGCCCAAATGAAGGAGACAGTGCTTACGTTACTATCTCGTCAACTCTTAACCATGCTGGCAATGGGCAATATTTCAATACCTTCCCAACCGTCACCAATTTTCAGCCGTGCGCAGCCCTACCAGGTTCATCCATTGCATTTTGTCCAGTTTATCAACTTTAAGACCTTATCCAAAGAACTTAGGATTCTGGATGCCAGACGAGATTCAGAGGATGGTACCACAGTGGCTTGGAACACAATCGTGGAACTGGAAGTTTCTGAAGACCACCCAGGCAATATTCTTTTAAAAAACTAGCCATAGTGAAGAAAATCATTCACCCATATTACTCAAGAGGCTAAAGCCAATTTGTTTAAAGCTAAGCTCTACCATTGCTCATGCTGAACAACAAAATTTCAAATGAGAAATATGACGATTTGATTTCTCTCTGTGTTGGCGAAACACCAATAATCAAAGACCCTAGCTACAAAACGTTTTATTTCGGTTTGCCACACCAATAACATAGCATTGCGTGTAATATTGGCGTTCCGTTGAAAATTACTCTTGATCAATAATTAGCACTTATTGGTTTTATTTTTTAGAAATTATTAAAATGTTAAATTCTGGTTCGTTCCAGTGTTGTTAGATATATAATTGCCGTAGATCGAGATTACTAAGATCAGAGTTGGAGAAATGCTTCCTGTCCATTTTGGGATGCATTTTCTATTACAGTTGGATATAAAACACCATTTTCTTGTTATAACTTAAACATGGTAATAAGAAAATGCACCCCAACTCACCCCCATCTAGCTGATGCAGCAATGGAAAAAGCTAAAGTAGAAATTTATATATCTAGCACATCTCCATGATCAATATCATGCTCTATGCCCTTTACAAAGGAACACTGACTTTAGTCCACAGGTCACAATGAAACAATCATTACATAGATGGACGTCACAATTTGCCTATTACGCATAGTACAATTTTTCTTTTTGGATTTCAGTCACGGACACGGTATACTCATGGGCTTTGACGTGAACATGATAGGACGGGGGAGAATATGTAATAAATCTTTCCTAAAGGCATATCATATCCCCAAAGTGCTGGAGGTGGGATTCAAACTCGAGACCCTTTGATCTCACTGTGTGAATCCTGGTCATATCCCCATTGAAATTTATGATTGTCTGAAGACAATGCATTAAAAGCGCAAGTGACACATTAATCTTTGTAGTCTGAAAATGTGGATACCACAAACTAGCGTAACCGACATTTATTAACGTCAGTCACAACATCGCTGAAAATATTTGAAATCACGTACTAGCGTAAGTGACCAAAATGCTGATTTTCTAAGTAAATCAGCCATCTAACCATTTTATGACAATATCAACACAATCTACCAATCAGTATTTATCTTCATTTCAAAAATGAACACGATACATCAATTAGTACAGTCTCACTGGTATTCCAAACTTTGTCAAAAACTCGCTCTCATGTAAAATCGTAAAATGGCACTTACGTTGGTACGTTATTTCGGTGACGATATGTACATGGGGTGGGTCAGTTAGACCCCCAAGTGGTGGTAAACTGATGATAGTTGTGAAATAATTCACTTCCTAAAGTTACTTGACTATTTTCCTATATCTGCACCGTATGCAGGGGTGGTTGTTTTTAAAAAAGTATTTGTGCATTGAACAAATCATTTTAGGCAGTGTGCATTATGCCAATGCAACGTAAACATCATTACTACCTAATAAATGCTTCATCATAATTTAATAATACAGTGGAACTCGGTTATAACGAGAGCCTCCGTTCCAAGCAAAAATACTCGTTATTCCCGAGCTCTCGTTAT
>JARFNW010137490.1:0-10711 GCA_031763155.1 Dirona albolineata | reverse complement strand
CCCCCCCCCCCCCAAAAAAAAAACAAACAAACTAAAATGCCATCAATCCCAGGCAAAAGGTTGCAACAGGAAGGAATAAAATGAAAGACAAAACATAATATCAAGGAAATTGGAACAAAATATGTACAAGAAGAAAATAGCTTACAGTTCCTTCTCCACCTCCACTGATAATGCAGCCACCACAACTTGTTACAGCCACAGAGGTCACGCCCTTATTGTGGGCATCCATGACAGAGTACTTGAGTTCCAAAGCACATTCCTTGGTCAGTCCAAATATTCTGATTTTTCCATCACTCCAGCCTTGCAAAAAAGGGCAAATAGAAAGTTTTGGGCAATCGTAATAATAGATAAATAAATAATAATAATAATAATAATAAATTCCCTTTATTCATCCTAAGGGGGAAATTTGTCTTTAGGGCCTATTCCGAGGGTAGACCGGATATAACCCCAGCATCAGCCGCAGTGCAGCACGGCAAAGTGGGATCAAGGTCTTGAGAAAAAAATCCAATGCATCCACCAGGATTCGAACCTGCGACCTCTCAAACCAAAAGCGAATGACTTAACCACTGCGCCATCGGCTCACCCAATCATGTGTGAATCTTGTCTGAGTATGTGGTAAAGGCAACTAAAGCAGTATTTATGACACTACTATTGAACTATGCATCTTTTATTTTTTTTACAATACAATCTCATCTTTTTGTCCTTGTCCATTAATTAAACTTACCTCTACTCACCGACCCCCTTTCATTGCTTACAGATAATACCTGCCATTTGTATGTGTAATCTAACCATAGATACCCATCGGGCACAGTGGGCTGATCCCCTGCTTGCCTCAGAAATCTTGATCCATAGATTTTTCCAGCTCTGTATCATGTGTACTAGTGGGACACAGACTTGCACTTAACCTGGATACGTTTTAGCTGGGTCTGCACATCGATGCCTTCTGCCTTGTACACTGTCCTCGGCCAGGCACAACGCTGGTCCCTACACTGTTTAATCACGGTTCTAAAGGGAACAGATGGCTCTTGACAGAAAAGAATGGAAAACCATGACATCCAACCTCTGCAGAGAGACGGAACTTCGATATGGACAAAGGGAACAGATATCAAACAAACAAGATACCCATCCATCAATTATAGACTGACTTGCACCAGCAATGTGTCTAAGTGAACATAGACAGTAAGCAGGTTGTTTTTTTAACTTAATAAACTTACCAGATATTATATCTTTTCCATCCCTTGTGATAGCTAAGCATTCACAGCTTTGATTGGCCAAAGCAAATCTGCGCAACTCTTGACCACTGAGAAGGTTCCATGTTCGAATTTCTCCTTCCTGGCAAGTGAGAATAATCTGATGTGCTCCACTGATTTGAATAGAGAGAGAAAAAAATATAAGAGTCTGATGATAACACCAAAAGATATGTTAACCCTCTAGTGTCCAGTGTGCCAAAGTGGCACATAGATTTTTGTTCCTTAACTGCCCAAAGTGCCAATTAAGAAACATGATGACATTTCTTGAAATAAAAGTTATGACATTTTTAAAAAGTCAGAACCTTTCCTCTCGGCCCATTTATAGTGTGTCTTATAACAAATTAAATTGTTCTACATAAGAAATCTATCATTGGGCACTAGAGGGTTAATAACAAATTTTCATTTGGATCAAACTCACAGACAGTAAGACAGTTCCAAACAGAAATTTTAAACCTTATTCAACTGTTATTACTTGATTAGCCTTTAATTTGTTCAATGTAGCAACTCAGATAATTTTTTATCATTCCAACGTGGGTGCTTTTAATGTATTATTAATTAATTGTTTTACTTGACTAGTCTATAATTATTCCAATTTAGAAATAAGAATCTTGATCATACCTATTTGAGTACTCTTAAAGTGGTTTTACATTGTTTTTCTTGATTGGTCTTTAATCAGTTCTATGAAGAAATATAATTCTTAATCATACTTATTTAAGTACTCTTAATGCAGTTGTGAATTGATTTATTTTGTATTGTGCCTACAGCTGTTTGTTTACAGTAGAAGACGAGAATAACTTATTATCATAATTATTAATATTATTGTCATTCTCATTATTAATGTTATCGTCATCACCATCATAATAATCATTATCATCATCATCATCATCATCGCCATCGCCATTATCATCATCATTATAATCATTTTATTATTATTATTATTATTATTATTATTATTATTATTATTATTATCATTATTATTATCATCATCATCATCATTATTAGCATTATTATTATCATTATCTGTCTAAGTATTGGAACGAGATCTGGCCGTTATACTGCTATCTGAAAAACAATGAAAAAAATAAGCCAAACACATTTAGGATTCTTTAATGTCTCACTTACAATGGGAAGATGACATCATTGACCTTGCATGAATGGCAGGTCTTCACAAGTTCTGCTTTGAAATCAGCAAACTGGAACTTGTACACTTGTGAGTGGGCTGTGCCGACAAAAAACTACAAGAAAAACGATAATGATGAATAGTATTTAACGAATGAAAAATAATAGTCCCTAAATGTATTGTAAAATAGAATTTCACTGATCATATTATTTTGAGATGTAAATATAGTAAAATTACTTTTGAGTCTAAATCTTCCCAGTTTCTACAATAAGATGATAAATACGGTTTACCTTGAACAATAATTTGTTCCAAAAGGTTTTGAAATGGCAGTCAAATTTGTATTTGTTATGCACAATATTTGATCTGTTTTTGCTGGAAGTCATATGATGTTTCTAGTAGTCTTCTGTTTCTTATTCTAATGTCTTTACATGTCACCTTACTATTACAATCTCCCTCCAACAAATGATCCATGCCAATGTGCCCTCCTATATCAAATACAACCCAAAAAAAACGCCCAAAAAAACCCAATACATTTACCTGCATTTGAAAATCTATTTTAAGAATATTAGCTTAGAAAGGTGAGTGAGATGCAGCAGCAATTCATATAAAATATGAAAATAATGTTTTGGCTTTTTTTTAAAAAGCAATTGCCTACCTGATGGCCTGGGCCTCTCTTTGCAATGGATGTGATAGCTGCACACTCTTGTGCATGTTTCCATGGCCTGGAGATAGTTTTATAGGTTAAGCTCAAATATTTACTAACTAACACTAATTCAACACACACACACACACAGCACACTTCATTTCAAACTTGTACAACTTTTTCAAATATTTTCAGCAATGAAAAGTTAAGGTACAGTGCAGCATACTTTCATCAGCATCTCACATGCTTATTTTCTTTACATATATGTAACATTCTCCTCAAACAATATCTCCCATCCCAGCCCAAATAGTTTCATAAATGAGCGTTGCACTGTCCTTCAACAATTGTAAAATCATCTATCTTATAAAAATAAAGAAGAAGAAAAGCAATTTCTAATTCATCTGAGAATTGGCAGACTCCAATCACATATACACAATGTATCAGATAATAATTATACTTCGGCTGAAAGTTTTTTTATGGCTGGTACATAATTTTTATTGCATTGTGCATTGACCATTTTGCTCAAATTTGCAAAATGTGAAAAATCATAAACCTTAATAAGGCATATCAGAGAACAATACTAGTGAGAGTTATTGAATAAGTGAGAAATGTAACACATTTTTTGCACCTGAATATGTGTGTTTGTTTATTGAGTCCCCTTTATACCGCAAAAAGCAATATAGCGGCCAACTGTGAGTCAAGTTCTGAAGAGTGCAATTGGCAAATGGAAGTAAATCCAAATGCCAATGAGGACTACACCATCCATCACCTAACATATGGCTAGAAAGACTCTGCATCAGGATTATAAAACTTAGAACCGTAATTAAAAAGTGTAGGGACCCAGCTCTGTGTCTGGCTGAGGACAATGTATAAGGCAGAAGGCATCGATGCGCAGACCCAGCTAAAACGTACCCAGGTTAAGGCAAGGCTGTGCCCCACTTGTACATATGGCCTGATACAGAGCAGGAAAATCATGGATCAAGATTTTTGAGGCAAGCAGGGGATCAGCCCACTGTGCCAATAAACCTTGTTTGGTACAAGATGCAATACATTGTTCAATATTACTCATATCTGGACCAGCAGCATGATATTGTAGCCTCCGGTGTTCACCAGACAGCCATAGAAACTGTGGACATTTTACCAAAGAGGCAAACCTGAATATGTATAATCTAATAACAGGAGGGCTCCAAAACTGCCACTAGCACACCTTAACATTTACAATTGAAGGCCTGAATAGTGTTAAGTGGGTGCAAAAATATGTCAAAGTTTGATAATAACTTACTGAGCATCCTTCCTGTGTTTCATGGTGGCCTTTACATGGTTGCCATTTTCAAATGCAACTGAGACATCATAGTTTCCAACAAGTCCACTGCCTGTCCCAACAAGCAAATTGAAGCCCTTGTCCGTAAGCTTGACAAAAGTGAGTGCTGTCACACCAAGGCTAAATTTATCTTTAGTCGGAACTTCAAACTGGAGAATGTTGGTACTCTTGTTGATGCAGAGAACATCACCAGTGGTTGTTCCACAGAAGAAATAAGGCTTATTTTTATCTTGGTCATCTACCATCTGAAAAAAATTGTTGAAACGATTTGAAAATTCAAAACCTTTAGTCTCTTTTAAACTCTACCGAAAACAAATAAGAATGAATCAAGCGTTTTGCTTCCAAAAGTGACACTGTTGAAGCATATTGATAATAAAAAGATAATCTGAACAACATAGTTTAACAATGTACATAGGGAATTTTCATCTTTGATATGCATTAGCCTGACTGACCGACAAGTTAGGTTAAATCCTTTCCATAAACTTTGTTGCAGATTAGAAAAATATTTTAGATGGCTATAAGCCATTGTGATTTGCCGAAGTATTGTTCTGACATGCCATATATAATAAGTTAGAGCTCTTAGTTCAGGGCTGTCAAAACATTTTTTAAAATATATCATCACATTGATGGTTCAGTGTACCACTATTACAATCCATAATTTTTCAAAAATACCTTTCTCTGTCAAAACTAAAACCAAAATAGTAGTAAAACCATGGGGTCTCAACACTTATTAGAAATAGAAATGAAGTAACAAGAATCTGTTATGGTATAGCGTGTGAAGAAAACTATTTTGGTGAAAGAAACGTCAACAGTTGTTATCTCAATGCACCATTAAAAAGTCTTCCATTCTTTCTTTATCATTTCATATTGTACCCTTTGGTGTTAGGCTTAATCACTGTGAATATATTTTCACACAAGCCCCTCCACCACCACATGATGGGTTCAATAGTAGGAGACATTAAAAATCAACCAAAAAGAGTAAAAAAGATTTAGATATTATATACCTACTATAATCAATAGCATTTTATATCAGAAGCATTAACCAAGAAAAATATTAAAGTAATTGACTTGTAATGACAGAATGAGATGATTTAATGAAGACAGATTTGCAGCTGAATAGCTGAATCAAAAACATTTTACACATGATTAAAATTGTCAGAGGCTTCGATAAGATGAGAGCCTGTATATTATATTAAAGGATTTGAGTGATCAAAGAGTTACCATACCTCAATGCATGCAATTTTGCGTTTGAATCCACCGAGATTGGTGTTTGATGGTCGAATCTTCCTGTTTTCTCTATCAAGAGTCCACACACGAAGTGTATTGCTAAAATGGAAAATATTGAAACCAATACAACACTTATTATCAATCGATCCAATATCACAGCCAACACTTAATTTCATCTGCTTAACTAAAGGACATAACTTTTCTGTTGTGAAATGCAAAGATAAATAAAGACTTGGATTGAGAATTATATAAAATTGAAAAATCAATAAATCAGGGCTCAACTAAAGGAGTTCTCTGTATACAATAATATTTAGAGGAAAACCAATATCTTGATTATTCTGCTATTCCTATAATCCTATTATATTTGTTTACTGTTGGTGTAATAAAAGGTCCTTGGCCCTATCAAAGAACAAATTTAGAATGTTTTAGAGTGGTAGAAGTATTTACGACCAACATGACACCACTAATGCTGTAAATCACTATATTTAAAAAAATAATGCTCTCTACCAAATAAATATGTATTGGGCTATCTCAAAGACAGCGTATTCAAAAATGTTTATACTTTAATTACCCCAATTAAAAATATCACGACCTGTATTATTCTTTAGACCAGTAAAAGATTCAGAGTTTTCTCAATCGGATCAAAAAAACAAATACGGTGCTCACCACACGTCTCAAGGCAAAAAAAAGCGGTTCAGCTGAAAGTGATAATTCAACCCAAGCTATCTAAAATATTCTATTGAATCTTATTAGTACTTACTCTCCGCCTGTGACAAAGACATCATCATCAACTTTGGAAGTTGCTAAGCAAGTTGTTATTCCAGCACTCTCGACTTGAGCAGGAGAGCCACAGATCGGTTCCTTCGTTTTCAAATCCCAGACAACAACTCTGTCATTGATCAAATGTCATACAGTTTTATGTTTGTAAATTGAATAAGTAAAAAATATAAATTGGTGCCATGGTCCGTTCCTGTCTGAAAGATGATTATAATAAGAAAGTGATGCTATCAATCCATTCGCTAACATAACTACTGGTAAGAGTTGAGAAAAGTTTGAGCCTTATTTGTAACAATGTTCTACTTCTGCAGTCTCTATTAGGTAATGCAAATTTACTTAACTATCAAAAATGACTGTTTCACATATGACGTTCAAATTAGTCATCTTGCTAAAAAAATATTATTTGCCTTCGATTATTGTTCTAAATCTTTCATCAAGCGGCAAAATCAGATCATGAATCTATAAATAAATTATCTAGAGAACCATTCAATCTACAAAACAATCATGAGAAAATAGTGTTCAACAATATTTTTTGTTTTCGTTTTCTTTTACTGCATAACTGGTATCCATCTTTTCCTGTTCGTCTTATAAATCCA
Source organism: Dirona albolineata (assembly GCA_031763155.1). Lineage (NCBI taxonomy): Eukaryota > Metazoa > Mollusca > Gastropoda > Nudibranchia > Dironidae > Dirona > Dirona albolineata. Next base: position 3,777 of record JARFNW010137490.1, on the reverse strand, counting down.
AAAGTTTAAAACACAGTTCTTGTCCTTAAAAATACTGATGATACAAGGATTAGAAGATATTTACTTACGATCCATCATCCTGACCTCCAAGAGATATTACATACAAGTCATTTTTGGAAAAAGCCAATGACTGGACTTTAACCTGGTGAAGATCCCATTTTTGAATGGCTTTCTTGGTTTCGTAATCCCACAAAATTATGCTGGCCTGGATGTCACAAGAAAATAAGGAAAAACGTTTATTATATTATAATTGTAAAAAAAAAAGATGGAGACATAATCAACCTATAATGGACAATACTTAATCTTACATCACTTATAATACTTTCATATTAATTCGACTGATTGAAAAGCTACAAGTAAAATCATATTTAAAGCAAAACACAAACATATTTAATTTACATTAGAGACTCTTTACAGTTCTAAAATACAATACAAAAAACCTCAAGATGTTGGGGTTTTTTTATCTCAAATAATAAAGATGATATGTCATGAGTGACAGGATTTATGAAATAAAAATATATCAAAGGCCTGAAAATATTTTTAAAATTAACAATTTGTTGGAATTATGTCCAGTGAATCAAAAGGTATATTTGTATCTTGAAACCAGCTTATTTTAGCTACCTTCCTTCAAACTTTCTTCCTTCTTTATTTACCTTAAATCCCATAAATGTTTCTTGTCCTGAGACAATGAATCTACCATCATGAGATACTGCAATACAGGTGACATTGTTTGTGTGGTTCGATAAGATGCATTGTTTGGCATCTTTTGTAATGTCCTCAATGATGATATTGCAGCCCAAAGAATAAATGATGTGTTCTCGATCAGGGTGAACGATCAGACCACTTGGGACTTTGCCTGGATCAGAATGGTCAAAATATTTTATCATAATTCACCATGGAAAAATTAGAGGAACAAAAGCAAAATTAATGAACGATTCAATACATAAATTTACTGCATCCTGGTGGCATTATTCCAAGGTGCATTTAACAAGGATTATACAGTATGTTTATAGTGATTGGTGGCAAGTCGAAAAATGAAATTATACTTTTCCCTTTATTTGGGCACTGCCATTCAAAACTTTCAAAGTGCTAAGTTGTCTAAGGGCAAACCATGTTTCAGTTTTATGGCTGTGATTCTAAATTGATAGATTTTAATGAATCATCAGCTTCAGATATTCAGTGAGGCTGATGAATTAATACGCTTCAGTACCTGCATAGATTAGATATTTGGTGAATGGGAGAAAGGGGAGAAAATATTGCGGAGACAAAACTTATCTGGTTTTCAAAACCGGTACTTGAATGTACAAATTCTTAATTGTGTGAATGTGAGTATAAGATATATCGATGGCAAGGTAAAAGACACATATATGTCATAACTTCATAACTTGTTGAAAATGTACACCAAAGTAGCAGACCACATTGTATGCTCCTGTGGGGATCACAGTTTTTAGCTGTTGTTGTTTGGCACCATTTAAGGTGTTTAGCAATGTCTATTGTGGCTTGGCATTATTTGTTGTGTTTAGCTCTATCTCTTACTCTTATGGTTTTATTATGTTCGTTGCGTTTGGCTCGCTATATTGTGGTTTGGGTATCGTTATCAGTGATCACTTGTTTGTACTCATCAGTCCGATATTGTAATACAAAGTTGTCAACACTGTTAAGTACCTGTTTGAAGGCTTCCATTGTGCCATCATGTGCAATGACTTTAAAACTATATAAATTTAAACATACAAAACATGTGGTGGTGCATATTCTATCAATCTTCCATAACAAAATCACTGCACTACACCCCTTAGTATGATGATGATAATAATTAATATGATACAAAGTTGCAAGAGTTGAAGTTGAAGAGCTAGATGCTACATCAATATATAATAAATGTGAAATGTAATTATTGTTCTCTTTCTCTTGCACTGAGCCATTAATATATTGGTATGTTAATATTGTTCTAAACAAAGCAACAACAAACTGATAATGGTCAAATTTTTTCCATGTAAGAATGCATGCCATGCTTTCGCCTTCAATTAATTGAGTGAGTTCAAGAGTAAGAGTGAGTACCTTTTTGAATGCCATTTATGATTATAAAATGTACTAGATTCACCAATTAATATTACTAATACTTAATCATTCAATATCTAAATATCAAACTATGTAGCATATCAATCTATATAGACTATGCTTTACAAGCTTTGAGGCAACATGAAACACCACCCTCACCTGTCCCTACCAACTGTCAATTTCAGCAAACAACAAAGTCAAACATAAAATCATATTAATATTGTATATCTTTACCGTTGAAGCCAATAATTCTTTCTAGTCCAAGATCTCTGGTGCCTATGATTTCGTCGTCTCCAGACATTTTGTTGGGTTCTAAAATGTACAGTTCAACAAGACAAACCCGATTCTTCTCCTAGAAACAACCTGCAACTTGTGGAAGTGATGTTGTTGTCAAGGGAAACAAACATGGCGACACTTTGCGTTCCTAGCTTCAAGGGTAAATAACTCCAAGTGGAAAATATAATAAAACCCGCTGAAGCCAATGGTAAGTAAATGATATACAAGGAATAAATCGAGGCATCAAGAGAACGAAGACAAAACAAGACAAGCGACGTTTCGGCCGAAGGCCTTCGTCAAGCGACGACACAAAGGGACAGAAACACTAAAACATCAAATAACAGTGAGGGACAATGCCTCTACGAAAAATAACAAATAGCCAAACAAACAAAAACAAAAAAAACCAAAAAAAAACCAAAAAAAACTAAAACAAACACACAGCACCAATGGTCAAAATTACAATTAACTATTATACATGCATAAATAGAGAAGGAAAGAAAAAAAAAGAGAGGGAAAATTCGAAATAGAACACTTAGCTGTTTGTAGAATCCATTCTGTGGATCATTGCAGTAATCAAGCCTGATAGTGATTAATGGAAGGACTCATGTGCCATCATCTAAAAGATTCCTATTTCGGTTGATATTTCTAAGCTGGGAGTGAATTTTTTTGTGAAATGATTTTGCATATCTAAACATTCATCAAAATAAAGATACCAACATTAATAATATATTATACGGTTTGTACAACGAGTAAACACATATTTACATAAGACCATTTAATGTCATGCATCATTCATACTTCAATAGTCGGAGGTCATTCATGGACCAGTTGCAGGACGTACAGCTAATAGATTAAGTCTTTAAGACCATTCGTACCGATTAATATGACACCCATGAATCATCAGACATGCCACTAAGAGTCGCATGGTTATTCTTCAAAGGAGATACCTTTACGTAAAAGAAACAACGACACAACAATCGTCATCATCATTATCATCACTGTCATTATCATTACCACCATTATTAATATCATTATCATTATCACTATCATTATTATTACCATCATCATCATCATCATTATTATTATTATTATTATTATTATTATTATTATTATTGTCATTAGCATTATTAGTATTGTCGATATTCATATTATCATTATTATCATTACCATCATCATTATCATTATCATCATCATCATTATTATCAATTATTATTATTATTATTATCATTATTATTATCATTATTAATTATCATTATTATTATTATCATTATTATTATCATTATTATTATTATTAAATATTATTATCATTATCATTATAAGTATTATTGTTGTTATTATTATTATTATTATTACACCACTCATCACCCATCACCTGCTCGTCTGTAATTCCTGATGCAGAGTCTTTCTAGCCCTGTGTTAGGTGATGAGTGGTGTAAGTCCTCA
>JARFNW010137479.1:0-10712 GCA_031763155.1 Dirona albolineata | reverse complement strand
AGAGAGAGAGAGAGAGAGAGAGAGAGAGAGAGAGAGAGAGAGAGAGAGAGAGAGAGAGAGAGAGACAGAGAGAGAGAAGTGGGTAGGGACAGGGAAAGAGTGAGAGAAAACGTCTGCGTGAAGCCTCAATTTATTTCTCATATGTTATTTGCATACCATTGGCTTCAGCGGGTCTTATTATGTCTTCTACAATAGACAGCTATTTTAGGCCTCGACCTGCTCAGAGGCACAAACACCCCCCTGATTGGACCGGTGCTCACCTAGTGTTGCAGATGGTGCCAGCATTGACGAAAGAAAGCATTGTTCACGGAAGACTCAAAAACCTTAATTGACAAACCATGATCGAATACAAATAATTGACAATTTTGAGATCTTCCTGTAATGTCCATTTAAAGGTAAGTCTAGTATAAGTTTCGTCTCGTTATAAATATCGGCGAGTATGCTATTGCAATTTTCCATTTGCGATTAATCTTTGGAAAGGCAACAATATGATAAATAGAAGTGAAAGGCCTTGGCATTACCAAATCAATATGTTTATAAATCGTAATAATACACTATATCGAATAGAGGGAAAAAAATTTCCTAAAAGATAAGATAACATAATATGATTAATTAACCCCAAGAGGGAAATCATAAGTGTTGACAAATTGCGCTATTTTATCACATGATATTACAACCAAAAATAGAAGAGAAAAGAGCAAGGGGCAGACAGAGAAAGTCGTGGATAAATAACATAGTGCCAACTAGTAGTAGTAGGCCACCGTCGGTCAGGTGTTGACCATGGTTATTACATCCTAGTCCTGGCTGTCCACTCGGTTGGAGCAGCGTCTCTTGTGACTGCAGAGACCAATTCGAGAGTGGCAGTCTCTGTCGCAGTAGTCGCATCTGTGAGTGGTCTCTGGTCTCTTGCCAACTACCGGCAAAGATATAAATTAATGCTGCGATGTGGCTCTTGAAAGAGAAGAATGGCGAACCATGGCATCCAACCTCTGCATAGAGACGGGACTTCGGTAAGGTAAGGTATTACAACCAAAAAATAGATCAACATAAAATGCATTCATACACGCACACATTACAAAACCAAAAAGAAAAAAAACCCTCAATAAAACAATGTACCAGAAAAAAGAAGTCAAAGTCTGTCAAAGCCACTGGTCCATGGCAGACAATTAGTGTAGACATTGATAGGTTTATAAGATGTGGAGAATCGGAGGGTTTTTGACCAGCGAGTGAACCAATGACAATCGGACCTCGGTACGGTCAAGGCCTTACGTTGGTTTTATGTCTTCTTGTGAACTAACGGGTTTTGAACTGGGGTTGTACCATATGTGTATGTTAGATAATAAATAACGAGAAACAGAAAGTTGTTCCAAAGTTATTGTAGCATGTTGATGCATATATCAACATATAAAAGTTGTGTATTTTGTAAAACCCTTCCGACGACTTAATGCTATAGATTAGACCTTTGTAGTGAATTGTCTGAATCTCGATTCTAAATTGTTTCCCTTGATTACAGGTAGATTCCAAGTATCAAGTCCAAAACACGATACAATTTAGATAAGGTTGTATCAAATTATGCCATCGCGTGACTGAAGTCCAAATGTGATTTCATGACTTGAGGGATGGGGGTTTCAGGACGTTCTCGAGAACCAGCCAAGACCTCGCATGCAAAATCCGACACACTCAGATCCATTATGAGAACGAGGAACAAGAAACATTAGTGCTGCTTCAAAACAAACAAAACAATAACCATGTCCGTCCGAGAATTGTGGGGTGTCCTTATTGTTGAGATGGACATGGATATGTCGTTTGGAAATACGTTGGTCCTTGAGGACTCTTGAGCGAGGGGATAAAGGAAATGGTAGAAAACAAATCCTTCCAGAATAGTACTTTAACCTGCCATTATTTGCGCTTTGCGGTCAATATATTGACATGCAATTATAATATCATTAATGGAGGGGAAAGGCATCGACAACTGATGTGTCTCCAAATGGTAATATTTGCGGTAAAAAAGGAGCAAAAAGGACAAACAAATAAAAAAGAAGTCAAAGTCTGTCAAAGCCACTGGTCCATGGCAGACAATTAGTGTAGATATTGATAGGTTTATAAGATGTGGAGAATCAGAGGGTGTTTGACAATCGTTCAAACGATTTAATGCTATAGATTAGACCTTGTAGTGAATTGTCTGAATCTCGATTCTAAATTGTTTCCCTTGATTACAGGTAGATTCCAAGTATTGAGTCCAAAACACGATAAAATGCATGTAAGGTTTCATCAAATGGCATCTCGTGTTTAAAGTCCAAATGTGATATGACTTGAGGGTTTCAGAACGTACTCAAGAATCAACCAGGACATCGCATACAAAAACCGACCCACTCAAAAGGGGTGCGAGGGGATAAAGGAAATAGAAGAAAACATATCCTTCCGGAATAGTGCTTTAACCTCCCCTAATTTGCGCTTTGCGGTCAATATATTGACATGCAATTACAGTATCATTATTGGAGGGAAAGGCCATCGACAACTGAAATTGTCTCTAAATGGTAATATTTACGGTAAAAAGGAGCAAAAAGGACAAACAAATAAAAAGAAGTCAAAGTCTGTCAAAGCCACTGGTCCATGGCAGACAATTTGTGTAGACATTGATAGGTTTATAGGATGTGGAGAATCGGAGGGGTTTTGACCAGCGGGTGAACCAACGACAATCGGACCTCGGTATGGTCAAGGCCTTACGTTGGTTTTATATGTCATTGGAAAGTAACGGGGTTTGAACTGGGATCTTTCTGTTTATGTATGTTAAAGAATGGATAACGAGAAAAAAAAAATTGTTAAAAAGTTTTTATAGCATGCTAATGTATAGATTGACGTTTGCAATTTGTGTAGTTTGTAATACGCTCCGATGATTTGATCATATAGATTAGACATTCTTCAGCAATAGACTTAACCTCGATGTTATATTATTTCCCTTGAAAGCGATAAGAAAAGTAATATTATATCCAAAATACAATATACTTTATGCAGGGTCTTATCGAATGCCATATTATCATAATATCTTGAGACATATTGTCATATTAAATCGGATCAGGCATTTCTTGCGAACCGTCTGAGTCCTCGCACAACAAAAACCGACACACTCAAAATGAATGTTAACAATGAAAACCCTATAGTATCAGTGAAGTTCCAGAGGTTAAGACAAAATTCACCTCAGAGAGTCTTTGTGACGTCTTTATTGTTGTTGGATAATTTGGTGAATGGGAGATGCTATAATCAAATCGGGGAATGCAAAAGAGATTATGTGAAAAATGATTATGGACAGCTTAAAAAATACTGGATACGAAACGAAATATAGCAAACAACCGTCCAACACAAGACTTTCGTCAATCATATAAAAAAAAAGAAGTCAAAGTCTGTCAAAGCCACTGGTCAGACAATTAGTGTAGACATTGATAGGTTTATAAGATGTGGAGATTCGGAGGGTTTTTGACCAGCGGGTGAACCAATGACAATCGGACCTCGGTACGGTCAAGGCCTTACGTTGGTTTTATAATTCCTTGGGAACTTACGGGTTTTCAACCGGGGTTGTTCTATCTGCGTATGTTAGAGAATAAATAACGAGAAAAACAAACATGTTCCAAAATACTTATAGCATGTATAGTATGTATCAATATATACAAGTTGTACATTTTGTAAAACGTTCCGACGATTTAATTCTACAGATTAGACATTTTTAGTGAATTGACTGGATCTCGATTCTAAATTGTTTCCCTTGAATCCAGGTAGAAAAGTGTTAAGTGGGAAACACAATAAACTTTGTGTAAGGATTCATCAACTGGCATCCCGTGTTTAAAGTCCAAATGTGATATTATGACGCGAGGGACTGAGTTTCAGAACGTTCTCACGAATCAACCAGGACATCGCATACAAAAACCGACGCCATCAAAACAATTGTGAGGATGAGGAACAAAACGTATTGGTATAGTTCCAGAAAAATAAAATGGCAAAAAAATTGTCACAGAGTTCTGGTGTGACCTAAATAATATGGTGGATAATTGCATTGCTTGTAGATATGTCAGATATTTGGGTGACTGAGCGAGTGGAGGAATAAAATAGAAAAGTATAAACTTTAGCGAAGAGCGCTCAAACCATCCACATAAAACCCTAATGAAATTTACCATTTGCTGCTATTAATCTATTGGAAGGCAACGCTTTCATGAATAGAAGGGAACGACATCAATAATAGATGTGCTTCTTAATCTTAGTCTTTACACGTTATACATTGATGGATTCCAAATTAGATGAACTTTTTTTCGCCAATAAAGATAATCATTTCCTTATTCATGATGCAAGAGATGTGTGTATTTCGTTACTCAGAAAACAAAGATCAAAATATGAACAATATCGAACAAAAAAAGAAGTCAAAGTCTGTCAAAGCCACTGGTCCATGGCAGAAAATTAGTGTAGACATTGATAGGATTATAAGATGTGGAGAATCGGAGGGTTTTTGACCAGCGGGTGAACCAATGACAATCGGACCTCGGTATGGTCAAGGCCTTACGTTGGTTTTATACGACCTTGGGAACTAACGGGATTTGAACCGGGATTGTACCATCTGTGTATGTTAGAAAGTAAAGACCAATCACCTAAACATGACTCCAACGTTCCTGTAGCATGGTAATGTATAAATTCACCTGTAAAAGTTGTGTATTTTGTTAAATTTTCCGATGAATCCCTGCAATAGATTAATCGGATATAGTCAATTGACTCTACCTTGAGTTTAGATTAGTTCCCTTGAAAGCATTGTGAATAGTATTATAAACTCTAAAACGCAAATGAAAGATATATGCGGGTCTCCTGATATTTTAAACTTTATGAATGCTAGTACCAAATGGCATCTCATGTTTAAAGTCCAATTCTGAACGGGCTTGACGGGCGGAGACTCAGGAATTTCTCGACGACCATCAGAGACCTCCCGCCCCAAAAATGATACACTCAAATACATTATGAAAATGAGAAACACCAAGAAGTAGTGCAGATCAATATAAAAAGAAGACAAAAATTATCTCAGAGATTGTGACGCCCTTATTGTCGCTTGGTATAAGCAGTCATGGTTTTAATCCAAATTGGGGATATACATTTGGTGTACGCATATCATGGTTATTATATCGGAGGCATCAGTGGCCGAACAGTGAACACGACTCGACGGTTGGTGTGGACAAGCAACATCTATTATTATAACCAGGACTCCAATCCAAATGTGGAATATTTACAATCAGGATGTTTCAAACTATTCACGTATCATAAAATAAGATGGGTTTTTTTTTTTGGTTTGGTTTTTTTTTTTTTTGGTTTACTTTTTTATCTATTTAATTTTTTTAATGGCACGACTGAGTTTTTTTCATGTTTTGAAAACGACATCACGTATTCGATTCTCGGTCATCAGATAAAAAAAAAGGACAAAAGAAAAAAAAAGAAAGAAAAAAAAAGTAAAAACGAAGTCAAAGTCTGCCAAAGCTGCTGATACAGAGGGGGATAAATGAAATATTTTGAAGTGATAAGTAGAGAGTTGATAGAAGTCGGCAGGTGTTTTGGACCAGCAGGTGAACCAATGACAATCGGACCTCGGTGAGAACATTGCCTTGAGTCGTTTATATCGGACCAGGTACAACGATGTGTTACGATAGGAAGTCATGTGTTACGATGCATTTTTATCAATTTCACAACTTTTCCAAAACAAGATGTGGATCGAGTACCTACTTTTTTCAAACTGGTGTGTTTTATAATTTAGTAACTTGCAAAGCATTTAACAGTTTTTTGACGAATATTAACTTACAGAAAATGAGAAGCGTCTGTTTTAAATTTAATGAACTTGAATTAAAGTTAGTTCCCTTTGGAAGTATTTATTGTATATTATGTGATCGTGTAAGGGGCATAACAAATATCATCCTTGTGTCAATTTATACTTATACCCTGTAAGAACAATACACACGCATGTACAGACACACATAAACACTCATACACCACACACCCACACAAAGCCACACCCACAAAGAACACACACAACCACATGCACATAAACACACACATAAACACACACACACACACATAAACACACACATATAAAAACACATATAAAACCACATATTATGTACACACCTACAAACACACACACACACACCCATACACACACACACACACACACACATGTTAGGTCACGAAATGCCAAATGATTTACTAACGAGCGTCAAAGTTCAACGCAAAATGCCATCAAATTTTCGGTTCCTCCAGAACACTTATATATCTATAGGTCAAATTGTTGGAAAATAGTCATCTAAATAACTTAACCTATCTATAACTTTAAACATGTCATTTCACAACTTCTTACTCCATTTTGTTTTGACTTGAACAGACCGTCGTCATGGCAACGCATTGTACCGACCATCTTAGTAAAGAGTAAACCTAATATCAACCGAGCATTTTTATATTATGTATCTGAAAAGAAGTTGAATTTTTACCTGCCATCTGGCATAAGCAGCATTGCATCTACTCATCGAAGCTTATTTTTATACTCTATAATATAATTAATTATTGTCCTTAATAAAGATCTTTCCCGACTCAACACTGGTGATCTCAAGTTAAAATTTAAGCAAGACCAAGATCAACTGTAACTAACATCAATAGCCAGTGGTAGACTCCGTCGGGAAGAACTAACACGAAAGAATCAGAGAAGCTGCCGAGGCATCCATGTTGGATAAGTAGGAAGCGGAAGGCCATAGGTAAAGTAAGTCGTATACTTTTCACGCAGCATTATTGTTGTCATTGTCCCAACTGGCAGCAATAAGTGGCGTAAAAAGTGATAAATATTCCGTGATGTTTTCGTGGTTTAAATTAATGTGTCACTGCAAAGTGCGTATAGCATAGTTGTGATGATGTAAAATGTAAATATGTAAATAATGAATTTGTATAGCGCTCAACTTTCACCCTGGTGTGCTCAAAGGTGCTTCACAATGTAAAACAATTATACGATACAATATGTCGTGAATAAGCGATATCCATAATATCATCAAATGAAAACAGGTCTGATGATAGCGATAGCAAAAAGACAGCAATGATAACGAAATGATAGACTATAATATTATTATAATTGATGAAAATGAATCATTATTAGTATTAGAATAAAAACGAAAAATAAAAAAAACAAATGAGTAAAAAAAAAAAGAAGTCAAAGTCTGCCAATGCTGCTGGTACAGTTAACAAAGGGTAATGCATATAAATCAGGAATTGGTTATTTATGGTATGATGGTTCAGGTAGTGAATTGGTACAGAGACAGACAGACATGGTCATAACATGACACTTTGTGGGTGATTTCAGTGTATGTTAAGAGGCAGACACAGACACAATTTACGACACTTTGTAGGGTATTTTTTCAGTGTGCGTTTGTGGACAGATACAGACAGAAATTACGACACTGTATGGGACAGTGTACGTTTGTGGACAGACACAGACAGAAATTACGACACTGTATTGGGCAGTGTACGTTTGTGGACAGACACAGACAGAAATTACGACACTTTGTAGGGGATTTCAGTGTACGTTGGAACAGTAGGACAGTTTGGTATGGAGACGGTACGACATGGTCGACAGTCCTGAGAACTCAAGATCCATGACAGAACACACAGTGTGCAGAGGAGGAAGTGAGAGTGTTAAGCCGTGAGGAGAGAGTTAACAGAAGAAGTCTGCAGGTTTTAGTACCAGCAGATGCACCAATGACAAGCGGACCTCGAAGTGGATGAAGGCTTGAGTTGTTTATATATGACCATGGACAGCTTTTATTATGTTTTGAAGCGGTTTGTTACTACGTATAATATCCGTGTTTGAAAAAAAGGAAAATGCAGATCATGCAATATTTCTGTCCAGTGCTAATAAAAGAATTATGAATCTTTTCAATTGTAGACATTTAATATTTTGCGTGAATTGTAGAGCAATTTAGAAATATATTGCAAGACAATTTAATCCGCATTTGGTTATTTCCCTTCAAAACGTTATCAAAACAATTCACACCAACACACACACACACACATACACATACACACACTCATACACACACACACACACACACAAACACACACAATTCCCTTTGGTAGATAAGGAATGAGGGTTGCCAGAAGCTAAAATTCCAAATAGAAGGTAATTTCTGTCTGTGTTTGTCTACAAACGTACACTGCTCCACACAGTGTCGTAATTTCTGTCTGTGTCTGATGAAGGGGAGGCCCGAAACGTTCTTTGTTTCGTTACATGTCTATGATTTGAAGCTTTGGTAGATAAACAGTGATGTTGATATGATATATATTATTTTCTGCCCAAACGATAACAACAATATCAACCACTGAACAATCAGCTAAGTATAATAATGGTTGCCAATTGATTTAGAAAGACCGATTCATTCAGATTGTAATATTGACTTACTTGACTTGAAGCCTTCCGCAAACAAAGTCGTCGGATTTTGCAGCTTCAGTCGTTTTCTTGCTCTCGCTTGTATTATACGCTATGTATCTACAAACATAATTTTACAAGATTTTTGAATCAATTATGTTGAAAATTGTGGTAGATATAATATTATTATTATCAAGCTTCTATCTATGACAATGTACAGTAAATAACGTTTCGGGTTTCCTGTTTATAAAAAAAAATATACGATTAAAATTAAAATTAGATTATAAAGTGAAAAGAGGGGAGAAGTGAGTATCTAGCCCCCCCCCCCTTCCCCACACCCCGAAAAAAAGACGTGCTATGGTGACTGAGAATTGGAAGAATGATTTTTTTTTCTTTGTTTTGCATCACATTGATGGTCGAGTTGTTAAATCATTGTGCTAACCAAGCCGATGATGTGAGTTCGAGCCTGCCTGCCTTACGGTATTGTGTTTCTTTTTTTTATGGGGAAGACAAATACTAACTCTAGTATTGCCCACATTGCGGCGTTAGGGTGGCCACAGATAGAACGCCTTTTTCCCCGCATCGCTGTAGCGCCGTCGGAAACATAAATTGTGTTCTTATTGGAGACACTACAAGGACGCTTGGGATATTTCCATTTTTTCCCCCGAAATAGTAATAATAATAATGTACATTTATAGAGCGCATATTTACGATCATCACCATGCTCTAAACGCTTTACAGTAGCACATTTTCCTTTGGGAAATTGACGGAACATTCAACACTCAATACGCCACACGCTGCCTGTTTGGCACGATTATAATTTTTTTGGACATGGACAAACGCTGCTTACAACCGAGGGGACCTCCGAATTTAACGTCCGTCTCCGATACGACGAGGTAAGCAGGGAAAAGTGTCTTACCAAAGGACACAAGCGCCGGTGAGCCAATACATTTCATTATGTATATATATTTTTTGTCGCTGATGGGTTTATATCCCAGGCGGTCATCCGTCTATTCACTGGCCATGATTGACGTGGCTTGTCAACACCAGCAGTCGATTCGTGCTCACTGCTCGGCCACCGTATACCCTAAAGACAAAGTACCCTTGTGAACAAATATTAGTACAGGCAATCTTATCTGGCATCTTACATTTCACAATGCAGTCTTTATTACATGCTACATAACACAACGGATCAGTTTTCATCTGGTCAATCGAACATACATATTTTGTTACTTTGCCACAGTATCATCTCGTCTTAGGGGAAATCACACTAAAATTGGTTTGTTGTGGGCGACTAGCCCGCCCAGCACAAGGCTAAGCAAAACGATTAGTAACTTCATATTGAGAAAAAGTAGGCCACTGTTCCATGCACAGGGGATCGGAAATGAATTCTTCTCCGCTTGCTTTCCAACCATTTCCTTGGCCAATAAACTCCGGCAAGACAGAATTAATAATATTATGACCGCTGTTTGCCAGGACATAGAAGAACATCTTGCTCTTCCTTGTCAGGTACAAATTACTATTTTGGTCCTTGCCTTTCTTCCCTCATCATTTAGACTATATAATCCTCCGTCAACAGTTTATTCCTAATTTATTTAATCTTTATCGTCTTTATCGTCGGTATCGTCTTTACGCTTGAGGACACAGACTACCAGGCTCTTGATATAATGTACTTGACGGGCAATTTGAAATATAATCAAAAACCCCAACACAAAAAAATAAAAAAATAAAATAAACAAAAAAAAAGAAAAAAAAAGAAAAAAAATACCCGATGTGGAATGCATTATAGTGGCTTCCAACCCCCCCCCCCCACAGAAAACAATCAAAAGACACAACGTTTCGGGTAAATGCCTTCGTCGGGCGATTGAAAAGAGAGGGATAATTATATTTAAAACATAAAGGTGAGGACAGAGCGAGACCTCCGTGATTTTAATTTCCTGGCCATTACTTACCTACCAATCCCTTTACGTTGGTAACATCAGTGGCCGAGTGGTTAGGCTACGTGACTGGATATAGAGAGTTCCCGGGTTCGAGTCCTGATTAAAGCTACCGATGTTGAGTCTTTGGGAAAGAACCTTTGCATATTTTTCCCCACTGAAGTCGGGTGTGAATTAATACCAAGTAGCTACAGGTAGATAATGATATTGTCGCGTATGTAAGTATGGAGAATAACTGTATCATCCAGACTAATAAACGAAATAATAATAATAATGATAATAATAATAATAATAATAATAATAATAATAATAATAATAATAATAATAATAATCTTTCTTTATCATTTCCT
>JARFNW010137468.1:0-10712 GCA_031763155.1 Dirona albolineata | reverse complement strand
GGCCCTCTCTCTCTCTCTCTCTCTCTCTCTCTCTCTCTCTCTCTCTCTCTCTCTCGCTCTCGCTCTCTCTGTGTGTGCTAAAATGTTGCTCAAGAGTCCACATAATATGATTTGAGAAAGTAATTTTACGCATGCTTTCCTCACCAAGGAGGCGAGAAGGACTAGGGGACTCTCGTGGCTAAGGTCGTGGGTTCGAATCATATCCCAGTCACTTCGTTGGGCGAACAACTTTACTCCAATTACCTCACTGAGCCAAACTCAAAACAGACGGAATAAAACAAATGAAGCAGGTTTCAACAGTAATTATTTCTAATCTCAAATCCAAAATTTCATACATTTACTTAAATATTTATTATGCCTACGGTCCGCTTTTCTAAAAGCAACCAGACAAGAGAAATCCACTTTGTGTGTCTTTAGCAGAGCTTGTGTTGCAATAATAGCACTCATGCATGGGGCTTTGTCATGGATTGTTTTGGAAACGACGAATGGCCTGGATCATCACCCGATGTTAATTCTTGTGACCATGCTAGTTTAATCATGAAATCGCATTATTTAGGCCGGGCGTCCACTGCCGGTTTTGGTCAGCTGCGCATGTGACTAGCAGGTGACTAGCAGGCTAAAAACTTGATCAATATTAAATTTTTAGCCTGCTAGTCACCTGCCAGTCACATGCGCAGTGCGCAGCTGACAAAAACTTGCAGTGGACGCCCAGCCTAACTCCAAAGATGGTCCTAATACGGCTCTCCAACGCGTTTTAGATGTCTTGACATAAATTTATTTGATACCGAATTGTTCATTTTAGTTTTACCCTGCGTGTCTGTATGCCGTTAGTGTTAGAAAACCGGGCGATAGATATAGACTAAATATCTAAATAAATGTATGAAATTCGGGATTTGAGGCTAGAGATAATAACTGTTTGAATTTACTACACTCGGTAATATTCGGTCTATTCTTAGTTTGGCTGGTTTCGGGGGGGGGGGGGGGAGTTGTCTAAGGTATCGACCTCCATGCCAGTCCTCCCAAGGTGGCGTTTCCATTGCCTCCAATTAGTGCTGAGCGGGGTCCCGTAAAAGTAACCGGTAATCACGGATCTTCATGAGACTACGGTTCCACGGATCTTAAAGTGAGATCCGCGGGAGTAATCATGACCCCTGACCCTCAACAAATGTCTGCTGCCTGCGGTATCTAATCAACCCGTAGCTACTCAACCTTCTTGGATCCTCGATTCAAAAGACTGCCATTTACGGACCAGGATGCATTGAAAAAAACAGAGGAGAGATTGACATCCGTGCTTCGGGTAGAGTTTGCAGCGGAACCCGGCCCCCAAGACAACCCGTCGACGTCGACTTCAACTTCAACACAAGAAGATGAATCTTCAGAACCCCCAAGGAAGAAAACCCTGTGGGGAAACTTTGACAAACAAGTCGACACCTTGTTAAAATGCATTCCACGCGCATCAACAGGGCCCCACTTGGAGATGAGGCGATATGTTGAAAGTCAACAACTGAGAAGAGATGAGGATCCCTAAATGTGGTGGAAAGTCAACGAGCCCGTTTTCCCCAAGTTGGCGATTATTGCCAGGAAATTTCTCTGTATTACTGCAACATCGGTGTCATCAGAACGGTTATTTTCCAAGGCAGGAGAATTAATCTCTGAGAAAAGGAGCTGCTTAAAAGATTCAACCGTTAACATGATCTTATTTTTGAACAAAAATGACAAAAAACCTACTATAACACTTTAGCAATTCCATTTTCATAACTATGTGCATGAAAGCATTGTTCCATTTATTTTGTTTGTTTTTTATGATATATACATAACATGATTCCATTTTTGAATAACGATTTTATGATATTATATTGCAAGTTCTTATTGTAGACTCCATTCTGTTGTTTCTATGCCCGCTTTGCCTCCTCAGTATTGTGAGTGGGGAGAGGGGTTGTTACTTGTTACTCTTGAATGTAAATAAATAAATAAAAACAAACAAAACAAACAAAAAACAAACTAAAATGGGCTGGGAAAAAGAAAAATCGCCCTAATAGCCCTTTGGGTGCAACAGGAAAGATTGCACTCAGTGACCTCAATCGTTCTAGGTTCTAAGTTCTAACCGACGAGCCCAGATGTCTCCCTTTCCCTCGCTACCCCCCTCCCCCTGCCCCTCACTCTGACACATTCCACAATTCAAAAGATCCGCGCGACAGAATGCAACGACGTGGGTGATGGTGATTAGACTACCAAAGCCCTCTCTTTCTTTTCGTTGGCCCCGTGATTACTTTTGTCTTCGCGGCGCAAACTAGACTAGCCCCGTCAGGCAAAATGTAACCACTAACCACCCCCACTCCACAGGATATGATTACTTTTTACGATTACCGGGACCCCGCGGATCTACAGCGACGGGACCCCGGTAACCGTGATTACTTGAAATTTCGGATCCGTCACAGCTCTAGTTCAATGACGCGTTTTGGTGCTGAGCTGGTAAAACAAGAACTTTCCCTTTTCAGGAAGATAAATTATTCTTTTTCTCAAGGTTCTGATCACTGCAGAGACAAACAGTACACAGTCACTCCCGCGACATGTACATGCAGTACCTATTGACATCTACGCGTTCCATGCCGCCACATATTCGTTCTCCGCAGTCACCTAAGTCTTGTCCTTTTTGATGTCCTTTTTGGTGTTGATCAAATTCCAGAACGGTTCAAACAAACTCCAGTAGTCTTTAATGCTCTTCCATCCTCTGACTCTGTTGCAGAGAACCTTCCCATTTCCACTGTTCCATCTGTACCTTTGTCTTTACAGACAATCGAGGGATGGTACAAAAGGGCCAAAGTAGTTTGTGATAAGGCAGCAAGCTTTCTTTCAATTTTAGGTGTGGCTGAATTTCAGCACAAGCTTCATGAGTTAGAGGAATTTCTTAGTCGCTGGTCCGGTGTGGAAGCCGATGCATCTCCTGTCATAAATGAGATTGTCGATACAGAGGGCTGTACTGTTGTTCCTTCTAGTCCTAGTCCTGTTGATTCTGTTTCTGCGGTTGATGGCACAGTTGTTGCTGTTATTGGTTCTATTCCTTTTGTTGGTGCTGATTCTGTTGCAGATGTTGCTCCTGACTCTGTGGATTCTGTTGCACCTATTGAAGTTTTCTGGTGTTGTTGATGCTGATTCTGTTCCTGCTGTTGGTGGTTCTCTTTCTGTTTCTGACTCCAGTTCTCTTCCTGCTTGGCCCAAAATGAGCCGACGTTTAAAGCCCCGTGGCAGGCCAGACAACAATCACCCAACGTGGAACGGTGTCAGACTCCGCCATAAGTGACTTTCTTCTAATAACAATGGAAGAAGCACAAAAGTTTGCCTCACGGGAGGAATTTTTTGAAACAGCAGAAAAATTCTGCAACGAGAAATTTCAGCCGCTGATAAAATGCTCTCATATGGAAACTATAAAAGCCAACCAGAGAATAAAGACGGGGCCAAAATTTCAGGAAAAACACTGGTTCACCAACGTCACGCTGGCCTGCGCCCACCGGTCATCATTTAATCAGAAGGCAAAGACAAGAGTAACCCTGTAAGTTTTTGTTTCTTTTACGTATGGATGTATCGTATATAATCACGGTGGTTCAAGTTCAAGACGGGATCACCTACTTACTTCACTTAGTTTGAGCACATGCTTTTCCGATTGGTATGGGTCAATGTCATTTTAATACTTCCTTTTTGTTTCTTTTTACTTAACAGATCGTGCAAAAGCAATTGTCCGGCAAGAGGCTACGCCTAGGTGGACAAGAGGACCGAGAAGATTGTGGTGCGAACCATCATTGGCGAGCACAATCATGCGATTGGTAAGGTTTTATTTTTATAGAAATCCTCTTGTTTTGTCAAATATGGTAAGAATTCCTGAATGTGTATGGGTTATATGGATGTTTCTTTTAACGACTTCTTTTAATTGGAGACGTATACCGCTTGATGCCGTCAGTTGAGGTAATGAACAGGAGCAGACGGCACAATAATTTGGCCCTTAACCAAAGGGTTGCAGCGTTATATTTATATGAAATATATCTGCTACATGTATAATGCATCTCATCTTATAAATTTGTACTCAAGCAGCTTTGTACGAGCTTCTGAAAATTTCATTAGGCATAAATTCAAATTTTTTAGTTATAATAAACGTTTGATTTTAAAGAGACTCTTTTAGAACTTGTACATCATTCCAGAAGGTGAATTATTCTTTCTCGTGTGTGTCGCACAAACTGTTACAAAATACTTTTCAATCATTAATCAATTGAATTTTGTAGAGAAATATTTCTACTACCGTACATTTGTTGAATTTGGTTGACTGCTGGGAAAAAACCGTGAAACATAGAAGAAAGCTGTCTGTCTCTCAGAAATAAATATGCCCACCCTTTGAGAATGAGTCATATATTATATATATACATTTGTTGGTTTTGCGGTTATGCTATTATATTTTCTTACTCTCCCTTTAGATGACTCATCCACGTGCCCCATGATCTTATTTTTCTTTTTATTTGTTCCGTAGTTCAACATTTATACTGCCAGTATCCTCAAAATCGCTTGTTATCAAAGGATGAGTTGGCAAGCCTCAACGTCTCCAACAAAAAAAATCAAGGAGTATGCGCAGCTGTCTTTTCACAAAGACTTAAATTTGCACGATGCTGCAAACATAAAACAACGCTGCAGGAAAGAGGTTTGTGTCCTTTTTTACTTTTTCTGATTTCATGTACTTCTATTACTTCTAAAGTTTCTCTAAGTTGTGGGGGACAAATACGCATTATTTCATCCAATCATAATGATTTTGGTGTCATATGGACGAGACGACCAAGGTCTGTTTATAATGAAATAGACAACAAATAATTACATGAACATATTTCATTTACAAGCCTTGAATTTATTGAGTTTTTGCTTTACAAAGAAGTTCGCAAAACAAATTCCATTCATAATTACTTCGCTGGTTGAGTCCATTGAATCGCTGCAAGGTGTGAGCGTGTCGTGACCCAGGAGGTTAAAGGTCATGACTTGACACGGTGTAGGAATACTTTTTAAATAATCTTTAGCAAATAGAAATAATTAAGCGTTCAAAGTGTTTATAATTAGTGTCAAATGATGTTTTGATGCCAAAGTATGTTTTAGATACGAACTTCTCATTCCTACAACGTATAAAAATATCAAACTATTTTGTCATCGTAAGCTCAAATTACCGGAACTGAGGGTGATTGGGTTTGTTGTCAGTGTTGTCAGTTTTGAATTTCGTTTTGACATGGATTTAAAGTTGATTTTCGTTGAGGATTATATGATTATTCACACTACACACAATGTGAGTAATGCTATTTTAACCTAAAGTGAATATATGTACTTATAAATGAACTATAAACATGCCTAATAAATGCCGTGTTGTAAATTGTAAGGGGAATTACGATGAATCCAACAAGTGTCGTGTTTTTAAATTGCCTAAAGATGAGGGTGAAAGGCAAAGATGGATAGACGTTCTTCCTCCACGTAAAGATTTTGTTGTTAATCCTTCGACATTTTTCATTTGCGAGAGACATTGGCCTAATGATGCTTCTATGATTAATTTACCGGGAGGTCATACGAAACCCGTAGATCCACCGTCCATTTTTGATGTTCCGGCTTCTTGTTTGCCGACGCCAAAGGCAAAACCACGTCAACCAAAAGTTGAAGACAAACAGTTAAAACATTTTCTTAAGAGAGACAAAATAACATCCTTTACTGAGTTTTCACCAGATAAAGAATTGCAAAAAAAATACAAGAACACATTGATATCGCGTTCAGAAGACACTTTTGTGTGTGTCTTTATGACAGAACAATTCAAGGAGAGTTACATCTCCATTACTGTGCACAACAAATCCACTTTGTGTTCTCCTTTGACTCTAATTGCCTATAAAAATGGGTTGAATGTACCACTCGGCAAGATAATGAATCCTAACAATGGTTTAGCAAGCTATTCACAATTCTTTGCTGCTGTGAATGCAGTATTTAATCATAACAATAATGTAGACAGTACTGTTGAAAAAGTTGCAAATACTCTTCAAACCCTCGTTGACGATGAAGCAGATCTAAATGTAGAGAAGTCAAAGAAATTGAAATTTATTACCAGGCAGCTGCAACTATTATGTCATAAGACCTTTTCCATGTCAGATTACTGTTTTGCTATAGAATCTTTTCCAAACTGTAAATATGAACAGCTACGCGATGTTTTGGTCCTTCCAAGTAAACGGAAAGTTCAGTCTATTGTGTCTGCGACTGGAGTGGAACAAGTTTTAGAAAAAACATTTCTGAAGACAAACGAGAAGCAAAAACATTCCTTTTTGATAATAGATGAAGTGAAGATACGCCCGACTCTTGCCTACTCAAGTGGTGTACTTAATGGCTTTGCCAAAAATAATCCTGATTTGAAAGCGACCTCGATACTCTGCATCATGTTGAAATGTCTGCATGGGGGTCCGAGTGTTATGATTTCTGCAACGCCTGTTGCAAAACTGACGGCATCATATCAATTTTCTGTTGTCAAAGAAGTGGCTGCTCAGGTTGAAAAATGTGGTGGAATTGTTGTTGGGTCAATTACTGACAACCACAAAATAAATCAACAATACTGCAAGCTTTTCACTAGAATTTCCGACAGCAGAGCAATTCATCCTTTGGATTCACAACGACCATGGTTTCTGCTTTATGACACAGTCCACCTATTGAAATGTATTCGAAATAATTGGATTACCGAAGCATGTCAACAAATATCACTCGACTGTCAAAATGTAGCCTCGTTTGCAGATGTCAAAAGTTTGTACTCGTTAGAAAAGGAAAATATTCTAAAAACCACACCCCTCACACATTCCTCAATATGCCCCTCCAAGCTACAACTACAAAATGTCAAACATGTCCTGAAAATATTTAATGAGAAGGTTGTTGGTGGTCTGAAACTACAAGGTTATGTTGAAACGGCAAATTTTATTCAACAAGTTTTGAATTGGTGGAATGTTGTAAATGTTTGTAGAAAAGGACAGGATAGTCGATTTAGAGATCCATATCGTTCAGTTCAACTTCCAAGCTCAAATAATTTGGAAGCATTCTTGGAGATGTTCAAAGCTGCGCAGTCTGGTCATGGGGAAAGACGTATTCGGTGTTTTACACATGATACGAAACGAGCTCTGGTACAAACCATGGAAGGCATGATAGCAGTGCGTCAACATTTGTTTTCAGCTGGATTTGTCTATGTCTTATTGCGTGAGTTGCAAAGCGATAGGATTGAGGGAGAATTTTCTGTGTATCGACAGTCAACAGGGGCGAATACTTTCATGGCAGTTAATGATGTTTATAATGCATTCAAGAAGCGTCTCGCGAGGTATGCTGCATCATTTCTTCAATCATTAGAAACCTCAACAGATGATCCACATGCTTCTCGCTGCTGTGATGGGAGTGTAAATGCAGAAGATGCCATTTCAGTAGAAAATTCATTAGTTGACATGTCTCTGACAAATACTGAGGAGAGTGCAGTTGCATATGTGGCTGGATGGTTAGAAAATAAATGTCGGGATGAATTAGTTTTTACTGAGGATGATGTTGTTTTGATGCAAGAGGCAAATAATTTTATTGAAGAAGTATCCAGAGGATACCTCACTGTTCCCCACACTTCAACATACGAACTTGTTAGGGCAGGTCTTTGTTTTATAAAAAAGAACAGGGATAAAGTATGTTGTCGAAGAAAGTTAGTCAAAATCTTGTCGATAGTGGACAATTATTGTGATCTCGGATTAGCATCAATAAATCTCTCTAGACGATTGGCTAATGTGCTCCTCCATGGAATCCACAACTTGGAAAAGGACCAGGAAAAGAACTCAGTATTATATCAGACGTCTTTGAAAAAAGCACGGCTTTCGGATTAAAGCATTTTTTGTAGGTTTGTAGCAACATTTTTCTAATATTAATGTCTTTTTTTTCATAAAGCATCACCCCGAAGATTTTCTAGATTAAATATATATATACTCCTGGTTTATTTTTATATATGATGTTTCTCAAATTAGGATAGAACCAGTTGCTACATTAAAAATAGAAACAGGGAGCCCACTTCTATTGATTATTTAGAATAATATTAATTACCCCCCCCCTTTTTTTGGGATGTTTTAAAATATAAAGTTCATGCAACAAACTATACCTATATATATATATGATCAATAAGAGTCAAAGAGACAGAAAAGAATAAAAAGCCGATAAAATTCGATCGACTTCGCTGGCAGAACCTGAAATCTGGATATGCGGGTCTTTAGTAGAGTTGTCCTTGATATATATATATATAATATACATTCATAAGCCTTTTATTTCCTCACTCCCTCACGTCTCCACACCTGCCCCCACCCCACCCCAACTCCATCTATGTTTTACTTGTGATTGTTTCTTACTAATTGTCGCTGTTGGTCGAAACGTCGCAGTTTTGTGCTGTCATTCATTGAAGCTCTATTTACATACTCCGATTAAAATGTTAGCACTTTTTAATGATTCTGTATTTCAAATATATGTGATACCAGGTGGTGGACTGTTTCAATTACAGATTGTCCATTGAGGTGGAAAGGGGGGTGTGGTGGGGGGGGGGAGGGTGGGTGTGGGGGGGGGAGGGTGGGTGTGCTTGATTCATCTTTAATCAACGACCCAGTCTGAGAAAACCTTACCTGTTGCCAAATGTGGTGAAGTCCTTCTTTGGGGAAGTATCTGGGGTCGATGAGAGACCTGATGGTGTCCACTGTCATCACAATCCACTGACCATGGCCTCGATGGTCACTGCTCTCGTTGGCCGACTTCGCATCAGCTGGATCCAGGTCAGCAGCAAATCGATGGACGCAGAGGGCCAGACATGCTAGGGCCAGTACACAGTGGGCTTGGGCAGATGGGTTACCTCTGGGGAATAGTCAGTTCAAACACAATACAATTTTTAACCCTTTTATCAATCAATTTGTGGTCAATGAAAAGGAGTGTGGAGGGGTGTCATAAACGTGTATCATGTACGAGGAACGATTAGAGGTGTTGGTCTAGTGTGTGATCTAGTAGAGGAGGCAATGTGTACGTGTCGTCAGACGGTGTACAGCAGTCTAAGTTATTGGCCAGTCCATCGTGGTTGCTGGCTAATCTGTGTCTGGTGTCTCTCAATGAGTGTATTATGTTAACATAAACCTTAAGTCTCAAACAGTACTATCATTACATTAGTCTCAATGTACATGCAATATGCTTCTAAATAAGATATTTTTAAAAATGCTCCACTTAGGAGAATATGGTCTACACTTAGGACTTACTTTGAAGCCGCTTTGATGGCTCCCAGGATTGTGTCTCGTACCCTGAGAAACAATAAAATAATTGTAGAAAATAATAATAAGGAATAACCATTAAGTTGGGAAATTATCTTTGAATTTAAATAAAAAAAATATCTTGTAATTTTTCTACTTTTGATTTTTATTATTCAAAACATCTTCAGTGCCTCTGGTTTTCGGTTTAACCATTATTAAACAGTTCCCTCTCTCTCACAGCCAGATTAATTTAATATGAATTTTGAATCATTCCATTGCCAAAAATAATGCTGAGAAAAGCATAAATAAATAAAAGAAATAGATTAAGAAAGTGGAAAACCATATTTTCATATAGGCCTATATATAAATTTATACATCCCAGTTGTCAAGTTTCACAAAGTGCATATTTCACCTAATTGATGACGTCTGATTTTGATTTATTCATTGCCACTCTCTTCATTATCATAGCCATAAAACATGACACCTTTGCAAGGCCCTGACCACAACATACCATAGCCAAGCCTGGGTTTTCCTCTCCTCCAACTCGGCAGCTGTTGCGTGGCTGTGTTCCTCCTGGAGATCCAATTCAGCTTTACGACTCTGTTTTTGTGGGTGTTCATGTTTGTGTTTGTGTGAGTGTGTGTTTGTATGTGTGTGTGGGTGTGTGTGTGGGTGTGTATGTGTGTGAGTGAGTATGTGTGTATGTGTGTTTGCGTGTGTGTTTGTGTGTGTATGCATGTATGTGTGTGTGGGTGTATGTGTGTGTTTGTGTGTGTATGTACATGTGTGTGTATGTGTATGCATGTATGTGTGTGTGGGTGTATGTGTGTATGTGTGTGTTAGTGTGTGTATGTACATGTGTGTGTATGTGTGTGAGTGTGTGAGTGTGAGAGGTGCAAGTCGTGTTTGAATGCCACCCACAAGGATATGTGTTTGTTTTGTGAAAATGTATAAAAAAGCAGATGTTAGGAAAGGTACAAATATTCATAAGAAGAGAATTACAATACCATTATGAATGTTTGCCTCAAATATCAAGTTGAAAATGATCATGACTCAAATATGTAATTAAATGCGTATTGTTCCATTACTGCACTTCTGTCGGTGCCTTCATCTCGGTTAATGTGGTTGAATTTTATAGACAGAATACATTTAGATATCTGTTCGATGACATGGACACATTTAAGTCAGTTAAATCTTGATTCGTTTTTATAAAAGACTGTATATCCATTTTTCTAATTCTTCAGGAGAGACAAAATAAGTTGGTTTTTCTCTCATGCACTAACCATTTTAGTTATTTCATTCTGGCGTTTGTGACTTTATATACTATGGTATCTACACCAGGGGCCGTATACACAGACCATACGTTAACTGTTAGAACACTTTGGCACAACCGTATTGCAGTGAATTATACTCACAACATTGCATTAT
>JARFNW010137446.1:0-10713 GCA_031763155.1 Dirona albolineata | reverse complement strand
CAACGAAGTGGCAGTGATAGGATTCGAACCCACGACCTTCGCCATGAGAGTCCGCTGTCCTAACCACTAGGCCACCTTGCCTCCATTCTGGTCATACAGTCAGCAATTTCCTTCAAAATTAAAAGACGGAACTTGACGTTATCTATAGTTATTGTCATTGTCCGTCGGAATTCTAAAAAAAATATCATGCTAAACAATATCTGAGTCAGATGTTTCTTTGTCAGCTGTTCATAATTTACACGCAAGCAACCTACCTTCGAACAGAGTGTATTAGTGTATTTCTGGGAATTAATAAGTTCAGCGGTAAATATCTGATGGTCCTAGGGTGTATGAAATATACATAAGGGTTAAATCAAAATGTCTGCGAAAACAACCTGCGGTACTGACCTGGGATACTGGCAATACAGAGTATGTGTGACACTGACACACGGAAAGTTTCCAGCACATCAGCCGGGTTGTTAGAGTCAATGATGGACACACGACTGGCCTCTAAGGTCGATGTACACACCCACACAAGGCTGGACATCTGCTCCTTCTCCTCGTCTTTCATCGATTTCTCATGGTCCTGGAATACATTAAGGGATAGAGGATGAGTAACATGACTTTTGTCATCGTTTGAAATTTATCAGATTATTTTTGTATTATTGCTTCTCTTGGTCCATTAAAAATCTAAATTTTCTTAATTCTTTTCCTTATCATTTTACTTTCCCATTCCTTTTCCTTTCCTTCTTCTGCTCATATTGGTGTCTTGTACTTTGTGCACTGTGAAAGGTTAGTAATGAGATCGGTACCTACAGTGTAATGGTTACAATATGGAACTGGATCACACACCATATCTCTACCTATTGTTGTGTTTTGAAACCAAACCTCTTAATTCTACAAAGCAGGGTAGGTGCTTACTCCATGTCTCATCTCGGACAGTGCACAGGTATAAATTAAAGCACCTGCAAGAAAACACATAAGGCCACGACCTTCGCACATGACTGAACATAGAGCGAGAAAGTCTATGAATCAGAAAAAAACAAGCAGAGGATCAGTCTACTGTGTCGGAAAAAAATTCTTCACAACATATAGTAAACAAAGAAGGCATATGTACATCTATAGCCTCAAAAAGACCAAAGAAAGAAAAAGCTATGTTCAACATATAGTGTTGTTCAGAAGGCCAATCAACAAATTTTCTGTAGTTTTGGCATGTACCAACCTATGTTATGAAAAGAGCAGCAAGGTTTTTGCTACCTCAGCCAGCTAAGTACCTACTGTGTCATTTAAAATTTATCTTTCTTTATAAAAACTTTCCTCATTTGCAAACAAAAACAAAAACAATATAAAACAAACAAAAAAATTTAAAAAGTGACCTTGATCTCCTTGTTAAGTTTTTCAATGTCAGTATTGGCAGGAGGGTCGGACAAATCTTCTGGAGGGTTGGAATAAAACACACTGGCCCCAACAATGGAGCCTCCATCTCTCGTACGACCTCCAGTCAGGTTGACTCCAGCAGCACACCAAATCTGAGAGGAAAAGACATAAGGTCAGGTTGTTCATGATTCATGACCGAAATAGATATTCTCCAATAAAACATACTTAAGGAGAAAAGAAATAAAAGAGTTTCAAGTTAGTTACACTGATTCGTCATGTCACTAAAAAAATTGAAAAGTTAAAATGGTGGCGGACACTTATAACATCATATCGCTATGCACGCCATTTTGGGCTTTAATTTTTTTTTACTTAAGTGGCCACTGACACCCTTTGCCGCTTTTGTGTATTCCTATTCTGAGAGTGGGTATCCCAACCACGTAACAGACAAAGCTTCTCAAGGACATGAGTCTACAGGAATAATATTTACAATCTTTATATAGCAAAAAAAAAGGCATATTTTTTGTAATTCATTATACAATTGAAGTTGAAGCTTTTTTGTTTGTTGCATATCTATTCTATTATTGAGATATTATCTTCTGGCAGCCCTGATTCCCTTGTTTAATCTTTAGGTAGATGGGATGGTTTGCTTATCATTGTATGTAACTCTCATGCTGGCATCCACCTCACCTTCCATCCCATCTGGTTGTCAAACAGGGGCCTGCAGTAGACAGGCACAGGGACAGGAATGTGGGGTTTGCCCGGCGTGTCCCTGGACACCTGCGTGGAGAATTTGGCGGGAAGACTCCAACCGTAAGCCTGCATGCGTCCGTCCTCTTTCTTAACGTGGGCGCGAACTTGTTTGTACTGTTCTCGCCTTTCACGCTCCCTCTCTCTCTTGGCTTTCTCAGATGTTCTGTGAGGATTAGAGAATATATGCCAATTTCAATTCATCAACATCAGGAAAATATAATTTTTTTAAATTTAAGTAATTTCAATGGATTCATTATAAGATTGCATTGCATTCAAAATTTTACCAAGCAACCGTCGTTGTTAAGCAACATTTTTACTTGAAAAATTGTATGCTCAAATGTTAACGCACTCTTGAAAGAAAATCATTGATAGATTCCACATACTCTCGCAAGTTTCAGTAATCAAAGAAAAACCCAATGACATTAGGTCATCTCATTACAATGATAAGATTTAAGACTCAAAATTCCAAAAACATGACGCATACAAATTTTAATTCACCCGACTTAGAAACTATGGTGACAAACATCTTCATCACACAAAATAATAACTCACAGATCTTCCTGAAGGAAGTCATAGGCCTTAGATTTTGGATTGGAGGACGTCCCTTTGTCTCTCGACTTCTTGTTGGGATCCCCTACTGGCTGAACATGGGTGGTGGGAGCATTGTACTTGACTGTTGCCGCAGGTAGAGGGCGCTTGGGCTTGTTGGACGAGCTAAACAGGTTGCTGAAACTGGTGGGAAAAGTCACAATGTTAAGAGTTTACGCTATATCAAAAAGCACAATTTCTTCTACTCTGCACATATGATCTTGTCATGTCCATTCATTTGGTCAAATAATGAACAGAAATAAATGTTACAGCTGAAAATCTAGGCAACAGCTACTGATCTGAGTGACTGAAACCTGCTTCAGTCAGGAGCTGTCCTCCCTAAAACAAGGTAATCATTTATTTTTTCCCCTAGTATAGAGAGACTCATTGAAACATAGTTAGGTCTGCGGTTATCAAGTGCTGAGGAATAATATTAGTAAGTCGAAATCTTGAGTTGACAGAATGGCAAACATTAATTCTTAGTAAAAATTAAGTCAGTGAATTTGTATATCTAATAAAAATGTTCCAAGACTTGTTTAATGAAAGCAACAACTTGTTAATATTGATATGTATGTACTTGAGACTAGTACTTTTGTGGTTTAATAAGCATTTCTTTAACTTCATCAGAGGTGAGGTGGCGAAAGAAAATACATGGTAAATATCTTTCCATCACAGAAAGGTGTTAATCTTTATGTTATCAAGGTCTTTGTGAAATTCTATGTCATGCTATCTATGTCTAATTTCAGATAGGTTAGTAAGATGTATGTGGTATTATTTTCTTATCATAATTCGATCCTTAAAATACTAGACAGTATGCATTTTTACTTCATGACTCTTCATTTCACAAACATTTTACTTCATGACTCTTCATTTCACAAACATTTTACTTTATGACTCTTCATTTCACAAACATTTTACTTTATGACTCTTCATTTCACAAACATTTTACTTGTCACTTTTACTTCTGTTCATTTGCCTTTTATTAACTGGTTTACTTGCTGCTATGCCATGCACATATAACTGTTTTATACATTTAAATATTGTGATGCTGCATATCTTTTGAGTCTATCATACATGTTGTAATCTTAATTCACATCTGTAAAGAGAATTTTGCTTGAGGATGAAATTCCTGTGTGATAAAATAATAGTGGTATGAAGAACAATTTTTAAAATAGTTATTCCATTGCTGATTCTATTTGGACAAAAATGACTTCTGACTTCTACCTTAAACCAAATTGCCTTTAATTTTGTGCCATTTAATGCACACTTTACATCCTGTCATTTTTGTCTATGTGGAATAAGCAAGCAGTAAAATAATAACAAAAACTATGATGGGAAATTTTGAAATTGTCAGGAGCTCGGAGCTACAATCTGTGTTATTATCATATCACTCATTGTAATTTTACCACAGGTAAGTTGATGCTTCTTTGTGTCCTCAAAACAACATCAAATTATCTGCAGCAGACCAGTTATTTTGTTAATGAAAACTAAACCATAGGAAAAAGAAAATAAAGACCAAATAAGCTCGTTCCACATAATTTTTCATATCATCAATATGACACAGTTCCAAACGGTCAAACCACATTCAAAGATAGTTTTATTACAACCCCATCCACAAACGCAAAAATGAATAGAATCACTCAATTTGATTTCAGCATGTATAAAGAAATTGGACCAAAGCCAATATAAACAAAGTTTTTTTCATGATATTAGGCACTTCAAAGTCAGAATTGTTTCACATATGTGCAAAGTGTGGTATAAGTATCTAAAATTAGCTTGTGATTCTATTGAATAATCAAGGGAAATTCCGTAGAAACATGCAATTGATTCATTAATGATTGCGATTTTGTACAAAGGATCGTGTTATAGAAAATGTCTGCACTGAAATAACGACAATAATGTATAGGATTGGGGGGTGTAATAAGTGCTAGAGCAAGAATGATTACTAGTAGCCAGATTGGAAACCCAAAAATTAGTATGGTATGGCAAAGATATTGTTTTGTTGGCAATATATAGAAGAAAATAGAACCCAAAGATAGGTAAAGATTAGAAAACAACTCACTGCTTATCAAAAGAGGTGTTGAAACTGTGGAAAATTGATGAAAGTGGAAGAGAATGTCATCTTAAAAGTTTCAAATTACGAGCCCTGCCTGTCGATATGGACTAGGTGATTAGTTAATCAAATCAGACAAAATGATACTGATATGTGATATTCTTCTGGAAGACACTGTTCACTACTACACCGCAACAGCACCACAGACAAATGTCTGTCTCGTCTTCCACCAGTGTACTTGTTGTACAATTTATCAATGGCCTCCTTTGGTCATGACTGACCATGGATTGATCTCAATGTTAAAGGTTAAGTGTGGAGACTTTTGAGTTGCCGATTCTATACTCTGTCTATTCGTAAAGACACTGAATGAAACGAATCAAAATTACAGCTAAGGTATCAGTATCAGGTCTATATCACGCCAAATCAAATATTTAAATTCAAAGTGATCTGAAAAATGTTTCAAATCACCAAGGATGTCTACCGTGTTTTCCACAGGTAATTGTAGCAATCTGTTGTTAAGAAATACCTGCAGTGAATTAAACAAATCGATACTGGCTGTTGTAACTAAGACTGGTTATTTGAAAACTAAATTTCTCTAGTTGGGAAAAGAAGGAGCAATAACAGCAAACAGACAATACTAATACTGACACACAAGAGCAGCAGTATCACCAGCCTGACTACATTGGCTGCGTACCTACTGCCTATGCAGCAGCAAAGAATGTCAGCAAGAATTACAGATCCAGAAAATTGAAAAACACTACTTGAAATTGAAATCAGTGGAAAGATGAGTCGAGAGTCTAGTTGTTGTCATGAAGGAAAATGTAATTTTGTTGTCGTAAGCTGAAGAAGAGAAAGCCATAGTGTTCTTTGTACCTCTCCTGCATTTTTTCTCTACAAGCTTTTTACTAATGTGTCCATTACCCAATAATAATAATAATAAAGTAAAATAATAATAATCATTCAAAATGGAGCAAGTGATGAGTAGAATGATTGGATTTTAATGAAACCATGAAAGCCAGCAGCCATTGACATAACCTTGAACACCATTGAAGACTTCCTTTCCTGATGCAAAGCAATAACACCAAGTAAAATTGACAGAAGATAGTTTCAAAAGCAACAAAAAAAAAAAGAAGAATATTTCCACACATACAAAACAAAAATGAGAAGAAAAAAATACAATAAATAAATATTTAAAAAAAATCAAAAAAATCACCATTAAATAAAAAAACCATCATTAAATTTAAAAATAATAATTTAAAAATTTAAATATAATACACATTTTAATTTTACCCAAATGATAAGCTTGTTTTGGATTATTTTTGGGGTTTTTTTATGTGTTTGTTTGTTGTCATCTTTAATAAATGCATTTGGAGTCCCAAGGACCAATAATAGTAAATAGTTGAGAGCCCATTCAATAAACTATTTTAAGAAACCTGAAATGACAATTAAAACAATCCCCTGAGCATGAATGTAATGTGATACAGCCTGCACTCAGAACCAACCATCGTATTGACATGGAACCAGTTTGAGATGTTCTCGAAGAACTTCTTTGAATCCATTCAAGTTTCAAAGGACTACAAAATCAAATGATGAATTTAATTTTTCCTCTTCTCATAATTATAATCCATCATGAGATAACAAAAAAAAAAGTTAAAAAGTTAAAAAGCAAGACACTCATGCTTTTGTTGTTTAGATCTTCAAAAATTGTAAATGGCGTCATTGTATTTAAAAAAAATTTTTTTTTTCAAATCTTAACTATTTTTAAATTTAAGAACATAAAAACAATAAAGCAGACTACGCTTCAAATTTACCAAGTTGATTGTTTCAAAATAAATTGTACTTGTTTTCCAGTTTCGTTTTATGTTAAATTAAATCCTTGTATTTTCACCACTGATAATTTCAACCTCTGGATAAGTCATTTCTATTTTTTTAAAGCTTCCCTGACAGATCAAATTAGTTGACTGTGCTTTTATCAGAATATAATTCTTTGGTGAAAGCACATATAAACTGTTAAGAGCTTTGATTAAGTTCAGTGGGCCAACATCTGTTTGTGCTTCAATTTTAGAAGTTTTACGGGCCCATAGACAATCAATAATATTGACACAATAATATGGAAGATGCTGTGAACACTAATCACCCCCATTATAATTCTTTAAAAATTTTTTTGTCAGACTACGAAAAGTCTGGGATATATCTTTCTAACTGAGTTTAAGGAAATCGCTGTAATCAGGATACCTAAATATGCTGAGTGATGAACTACTTCCTATGGCCAGTGAGGCCATGATCAAGGTAAAGATGGGTTTACAAATCTGTATTCCCATACTTCAAGTACAGACTCACAGCCTTTTATCACTTATCCCACAGAAGGCTATGTCATTCAATGCCTTCCTCAACTCCATAGGGAGCATATAGTAGAGCAGCCTGTCAGGCTCACTACACTAACATACTGACAATACCCTTCTTTACCTGTAGGTGGGTACTCATTCACACCTGAGTCAATGGAGGAAAAAATACATTGAGTCTTTCCTAAGGACTCAGCATTGGTAACTGTACCAGGATTTGAACTCAAGATTTCACAATATTGAGTCTGGCATTCTGCCATCAACACCACTAGTGCATTTGCAGGTTTGACTCCTGCTGTCAACATCCATTCAATAGCGGCCCCTTTTTCTGACACTGCATTACTTTTAACCCGTAACCTGCTATGCTTTTTGGCCCTTATGTAATTTCCATTGCGGAAGTTGACAATTAAGTCAAAGATGGCAGATTAAGGGTTAAACTATTTTCACTTTTTCTATCATCAGTTCAGAGCCAGTTTCACACACGTTCATTATTTTTATCTGAGCTGCATCCACCATCTTGGCTGCTGCTACTACTGCTAGGGAAGAAAGCTAATGTGGATGCTAGGTTCGAATCCCCACTGCCCCAGCCTCCAGTATTTAATATTAACTTCTGTATTGCAGGAGCTAAAGCCACTTTTGTAAATTTGACTGAGCCATCCACCATGAGAGGGGCATTGTTTAAACTAAACATTCAGGCATTTTGAAACACTCCCAAGAGGCACAGAGTTGTGCTGAAAAATGAAACAAAAAATGTAACTTTTCTTTTTTGCAAATGCCTGTGTGGTAGTGTCGTCATGTTATGCACATCTTTTAATTTGTTTTGCTGTTATATTTTCAAACATTAATTTCAAATTTGACACGTTCCCACAACTACTCTGCCATTTTCAAATATAGGGCTGTATATCACACCACTCCATGCCAATACATTACACAGCCCTTGGATTGGAAATGTCTGATCAGTACTTTCATTTGAGTAATGTGATGTCCCATTCATAAAATAGATGGATTTAATAGTTCGTCAGGCTTTATATCATTTAACCCCACGAAGGCTGTGCCATTCAAAGTCCTTCTCAACTCCCTTGAGAGCATACAGTAGGAGTAACCAGTTAGGTGCACTACTGCTAACATTGTGGTAATAGTGCTCATTGCCTGCTGGGTGTACTCATTCACACCTGTGTCAAGTGAGGTAAAAAGTGTGTTAGGACTCAATGTCGGGCCTCAAATTGCTGGGATTCAAACTCTAGCTCGGCAATCTAACCACCACTCAGTGACATATATCATACTAGATCATGATATAGACCCATTTCCTCACGCATCATCATCTTTTCATATTAGTCATTCTCTATAAAAACGGTAAATCAACACAAAGTACAATAAAGCGTGATTGGAGGAGTTCTTGACATGTGTCATATCAGCATGACACTGACGACACTCTTGACATCCTTTGTCTTGCTGCATTGGTGATTGGTATCTAATAGAATCCAACCCCACTTTCCATAGAAACAATATTTCCACGGACAGTACAATTAATAATATATATAACATGTCCCCAGGTACGTTGGTGGGGAATTACTGCCTACATCACCATGCATGCTCAGAGACCATCATGCACATCCAGATTCCCCTTTGCACTTTACATGATCTGAATGTCACCATTTTCTCCCTCATGATATCTGAAAAACTACTCTATGTTCTCTTTGCGGCAAGAACTGAAGTATTTTGAACTAACTAAACTTCCCATTAAAAGGACTTTTTTTTTCAATCAAAGATTATAATTTTGTTTTGTTTCATTGTATCAAATATCTAATGACCAATGACATCAATTTGTTAAAACAGTGACAGAAATAAATCTTCATGCCATACTGATCTGACTTTACAACCTGCCTTTGAAGGCAAGTCTGTGAGGAGATGGGACTGTCATTTTTCTCTCATAGACTTTCGATAAAGAGGTGTGGAAGCAAATTATGGGCACCAAGGTTCCAGACGGAATGGGCCACTGGGAGTGAGTGAGTGATTTGGAGGTAACTTTAATTTTTCTGACTCTTATCATGAAAGTTAAAGAGTTAAAGAGTAATTTCAAACTCCTTCACAATTTGCCATCAGCTTGGACAGACTTGAGGAGAAAAACTTGGAGCTTTCAGTTGTATATTTGTTGAATGCCGGTTAAAACTAAGTTCAAAGCCATTTTGTTCTAAGCTACCCTGTTTTCATTGCATATGTTCCCCCACTCTAAAAAACAAACAATATATTAAAAGCTACAAAACACAAAAAGAAACAAAATTCTCACAAGAGCTCCATATTGACATTCCAAATTTATTTAATATATAATATTCAATTCATTTCATAATTTTTTATGTTTGCCATAATATTCTCGTCAATTGACTTTCATGACGTTTACAGGATAGAGTTTAGCTATATCAACAAAACAAAAAAAAAGTAAATAATACGTTTAATTAACAAAAACCGTAATAAAAGCTAAACCACAGCCTGTCTACATACAAATAAAATCTATCAACAGGGATCACCGAGGAACAAAATGGCTTTGAATTGAAGACCTTTATTAGCAACAGCAAAACAAGAAAATCTTTTCTTCTTTTCTGTCTTTAAGGGAGAAAATGAAACGCTCAAATTTCATATGAATGTATGTGTATGTGTGCATGTGTGCATGTGTGAGAGTGTGGGAATGAAAACCCAGAAAATACAGCCTTAAAATCAAAGTCTGGATACTGCTTTGCTCATTTAATATGTCTTGGCATAAAACGTGCTTGATCGTTTTATACTTTATGTTAGCGTTGAAATATATGTATTCCCCAATGCAAATTTTTGATTCTATTGAGAGAAAAAATGAAAAAAATCCTAAAATACATTTCAATTTCTAATGTAACTGAGTGGAAAGTAAGTGTCTTCATAAAACGATTATTCATATTATGCGGCAGTGAATATTTTTTTTCTTCTTCACAGATCTATAAACTGATTGTTGAGCTTTCCAAAATTAATGTTAAGTTCAGTGAATGAGAAACACAATTGGTTTCATCTTTATGTTTGTCCTTCCTTATAACCAAAGTAAATAGCCTGTAGTTAATCAAAATAGTTGTTGATGTGTTAAAAAAATGATAATTTGGTCATCTTTATGGTTGGGAGTTCGACTCACATGCATTGAATCTGAACACAGGTGAGTTGCAAACGACAGTGGTTGGATGGTTCTTAATGCAGGGCAGCATCACAAAACAAGTGAAAAAAAAAAAAGAAGAGAAAAATAAAAGACACAAAAATATATTTGCAAAGAAAGATAACACAGTAAACTAAACTAGACCGTCAAAAGCAGGTTTGTCCCTGGGTGATCCCCCTTGATTTAACAATATCAAGCTCCTTTGGCACATAGGTAACAGCACTGATTTCAGCCAAAATAAGATGCAAAATAAAGCAATAAAGTAATTCAAATTAAAGTCAATACAAATAAATGGCAGTCAAATTTATATAGTTAACATGAAGAGTTTGCCTAGGGATAGAACGAAAAAGATGAGAGCGAGAGAAAAGATACAGAGACAGAGACACAGAGAGAGATAGAGAGAGAGAGAGAGAGAGAGAGAGAGAGAGAGAGAGAGAGAGAGAGAGAGAGAGAGA
>JARFNW010137435.1:0-10714 GCA_031763155.1 Dirona albolineata | reverse complement strand
AGATCAATGGCGAGAGTTCGTCCGCACTTAACCTTACACCGAAAGGTAGAAAGGAAATGATAAAGAAAGAAAGAACATAATTTGTCCCGGATAAGTACAGTTTTTGGACAAGAAGGACAACGCTGCTTGTTATTATGTCAACCGATGGGGTCTCTCAATTTAGCGTTCGTCTCTGATTGATACAAGGTACAATTCCTTCCTTCGGAGGATATTCCTTGGGACTTGTCGCAGTTAATGAGTTATTCAAGGGTTGTGTTTGTTCATCATGTCCCTGTTGTATACCGCAAAAAGCAGTGTAGGGGCCAGTCATGTGTCAAGTTCTGAAGGGTGCAAGTGAAAAATGGATGTAAATTCAAATGACACCTAAAAACGGCAAGGAATGCAGCAGGAATTTAAGACGAGCAGGTGATGAGCCCACCACATCCAAACACCTTTACCAGTACCACCAGCAAATTGGACAACAGTGTGTAATGAGGTCCATACGTTTTACCTGCAAATATTTTGCTGTTACTGTTACAATAGTGGTTACTTGGGAGGCGAGAGGGTGAGTGATTAGGCCAGTGGACTCTCATGGCAAGGTCATGGGTTCGAATCATATCCCAGTCACTCCAAGGATAGAAATGAGTACACCCCCCCCCCCCCAATTCCACCTACCAGCTTACAGCTGGGCAAGTCATCTGCAATAGACCAGCGTCCTATCCAGTACGGTGACATTTACGTCACCCTGTCAACTTCACGTCACAGAAATCGGGATAAGCGCTGGCTCTATGGGCCTCAACTCAATGCCCTTACCTGCTCTAATTAATTTCTAGTGGTCACTCCTCAGCTACTAGTACAGACAGCAGGGCGCTAACACTGACACCTCGCTAATTGTAAGGAGGTAGTAATGAAGAAATGTCTTTAACTTTAACAAATCGCACCCCTGAACCATTGGGCAACTAGTAACTGTAGTAACACAGATGAATAATAATAAAATCATAAAGATGGGTACATAGGTATGTAATATATTATATACCTTAAACATATTGAATTGATTATTAAATTTGTGAGTAACAACAGTTGCACTACTACTACTATATCATAGTCTCTATCTATCCCTGTACATGTACAGGCTGATACACTTTACATCATTCATCCCCCAGCAGGTTATGTCTGTCAATATCCTAACTCATGTGAGGAGAATGATCAGAATGCAACAGAGCAGCTCGTTAGCCAAGCCATACTAACATAACAACTGACAATATTATTATTATATTTCCTGCCTCTTGCTAGGTAGGTAGTCATTCAAGACTCAATCGAGTGAGGAAAGGCATGTAGAGTCTTTCCCAAGGACCCAACATTGGTAGCTTCAGCCAGGATTTGAACTCGGGACCACTCAACCTCGAGTTTTGTAGCCTAACCACTCTGCCATTGACACCAAATTATAGGTTCATATCATGTAAAATGATAAGAGTAAGAGCTCAAACAATAATTGACTTGGGTGAAGGTGGCACTGGCAGTGGCAATATTCCCCCAGATTCTACCACTATCACCCAGGCAACAGAAATATTATTTGTTGGTTATTTCAACAACCCTGTGTAGTACTAGTATTAGCACTATAATAATGTGTTGCTCACCACCGAGAAATGTATTTGGACTGATCCCCTGCTTGTCTGAATTTCTAATCCATAGATGTTCCAGCAATATTATTTTTATCATGTTGAGTCATGCGTGTTGGACTGTACTTGCACGCCTGTCTGTTCACATACTGGTGGCCTATGACCTATGAATATGAGTGAGTGATGTCCTTCAGGTCCTTGGCTCCATATGGAGCTGCTAGCATCTACACTACTTTACTTCACTTTACAATTACAATGTAACGTGACTGGTTTGAGGGTGCACAAAACAAAAGGAATAAACATAGACATATTATTTTCATGGTCCCAGCCCTACTTTACAAAATGGCTGAGCTGGGGTAGTACAAAAAGAAACAATGAATAGACATCGACTTTCATCAGTTTTTTTTTTCATACAACAAAGGCCTTTATTACAAATTGCAGTACAGTACGTATACATACACATACAAGTCGTACAAGACGATAGACGGCCAGGCCTTAACACATGTTAACACAATCTCCCTTGAAATAAAACTATCGCTATCATCACACCTTTGTTGTGGTCCTGAGATGTCTGTACTCATTTCTACACACATGCACGGCATGATACAACATACAGGCTGTCAGAAACTATCTTCACACAACTTCAAAAGCAAAGAATAACAAAAATATGTTCTGACACTACAATACATGGTAATCATAATCAATAATGAGTCACGGTGATTTAGATCGTAATGAAATCATCCAAAGTAGGCAGATTTTCTTTTAGAGGGCGGGTACGTCGTTAACGATGACTGACTGACAAAAGGTTTTATATTTTCCAACTCGCAATTTTCTGAGAGTAATCAACCAACCCAAGAAGGATGCTCAGCAGAATGTCAATCAATTGTCATTGCGAATGGTTTACTGAAATCACCAAATAGGTACCGGTACCCACTCACCCCTGAAGAGTCAACACTCAATACTACCATATACCACCATCTCCTTCAACACCTTGGTATAAAATGGTTTTTTGAACTGATACTGATAAAGGGATTGTTGTAGTTTTCCCGCTTGAGAATGTCATTGTAATGACTTGCTTGCATAAAAACTCAGGAAACATCTCTTATCACTCTCTTATCATTCAAAATGAAACCATTTGATGAGCATGGACTGAAACTGAAATGCAGTATTAAGAATATAATATATATATCTTCTGAATGTTTCACAAGGCATCGCGGAGCTCATATTGAATACACGTCCACTACTCGATTAAAATAAAAGATAGCAAACTTTGATTTCACTATCAAATCTAAACAACCATGTTACATCATTCTGCTTGCTTTTAAAGATATATATATTTGTTTTATCAATATTTGAAGTGGTAAAGACAATTTCCGGACACCCTGTATTTATAGATGTTATACCATAGTATCATTGGAAAGGGCTACTTGAACAATGGGAATATACTTAAGGTTATCAATTTAACTCACATAACATAAACACATCGCTCAAATAACACAATTCAAAACGGAGCAGCTGTAGTTTGCTCTACTACTGAGGCAATATTCATAATAATAATATTATTAATAATAATAATAATAATAAATGTATTTAAGAGAAATATCAAACAAACCTCTACGCTTGACATGACATAAACCAAGGACAAAGGTGTGTGTGTGTGTGTGTGTGGTGTGTGTGTGTAGTGGTACTACTACTAGTATCACTATCATTAATTTGTACAATCTTACTGCGCGCTCACACATTGACATCATTTGCATTACTTTTGATTCAAATTCAATCAATGGGCCAGCATCACACATCTTTGGAGAGAGAGAGAAAAAATCCCAAAAAAGAACAACAGATACAGCCTATATTTTATCTAACTTTTTGTTTGTTTGTTGTGACTTGTGCTATCATCCAAGTAATTTTGGATCGAACCAGCTAGTCTATTGTGCTCAGTCTCGAATGGTTTCTCGCAAGGCACCAACGTATAAAGCTGATTATGATGTACGGTACAACTTTGAGTGACATGGGAGCAGAAACCTCTGAACCCTCCAAGACTGAACACGTGAGTCAATCTGCGATCTGAGTGATTGACAATCTAGGACAAGCAGCAAAAAGGGGTGTTTGATTAAAGTTTAGCCCACCAAAAAAATTTAATCTTATTAGTATTAGTCTGAATTGTAGAAACATCACTCAAAGAGATGATCTATGTGGTCAAATAATCTAAAAGTACAGTGTGAATATTTAATCCCTTCAGATTAGTAAGTTGCCATTTGAGTGTAATTGAATCATATTTGATTAAAAACCTTTAAATTTAAAAACTTCGTAATTACAACAAAGGGAGAAGATTTTACGTGACATTTCACAAAACGTCTTATGTTCCAAAGACCATTCAAAAACTGTATGGGTGAAAAAATAAAGAAGAAAAAGGCCAAAATGGATTTGAAAAATCAGAGCGGAACATGTTTGACAAAAAAAACAAAAAAACAACTTCAGTTTTTTCTAAAAACGTACTTCAGACAGTTAAATGAGCTTTTACACACAAAAAAACATATTCATCGCCTTATCATCTTGTTGACAATGACCTATGTATATAAAAGTATAATTAAAACCCATGGTGTCAAATTAATGATAATAAAGATTTTTGACACAGTGGGCTTACTGATAAGATAAAGATGCTTGCCACTTGTCCTAAATTATGAACTCATCAAGTCGAGTTGCTAGCTCTCTTTGTTCAGCATGGTGATGAGACATAAATATGATTTGCATGTGGGTGTGTACCAATCATGCCTCGACATAGATAGAGCTGGTCCCAACAACGCTATTTTTAAAAAAAAAGTTTAATAATAGATACAAAATCTGCAATGCTAAATAAAGAATACCTAATAATAAAAATAATAATAATAATAAACATCAGTCCAAATTTTTCTGCACAATTGACAACCGTTATCAGTCACGTCATTTCAAATTCACATTCAGAATTCTCGTAACTTAATTGTTTTTCATGATACGTAGTCTTAACTTAGTGATAATTATTTCAGACTGAAGGAAGCAGAAGCACATTTTTAAAAAAATAAAAAAAATGAATAAATTAATGTGATCTAGCTCTTTTGTTATTTCAGTTCTTGTGTCATTTTTAGTGCAACACAAACTCAAAAAACAATGAAAGCTATCTTTTCCATGGTGAAAAAAAAAAGTGTAATGTTTAAAAACCTGCCACTGCCATCAGTTCTTTTCTCATAAATCATCCACGAGGAAAAGAGATTTATATTAAGATTTGCTCACAATGGCCTGAATTTGAGTGGTGGATTAGACCAGGCTGGGAAATGAATATATCCGAACTGTGAGATACTGAGGCACAGGTTCGATTACCACTTAAGCACCCACAATTATTTTTTTATGTTATATAATTGTTTGTCTACTGTCCACTTTTCTGACACAGAAGTATCATTTTCCTACTTTTCTGCTTTGCTTTTTTTAAAGTCTAAATATTATATATATATATATATATATATACAGTATATAATATATCTATAATGTATGCAAATCAAATCATAATCAACTGAGATGAGGTGAGGCCTTTCAATGTTGTACTTAAAGTTAAAAGTATAGAGCTACAAAATTAATCAATTATAACAAGGATGATACTAATAACAATTATAATAATAATAATAATAATCATAATAATAATAATAATATAATAATAATAATAATAATAATAATAATAATAATAATAATAATAATAATAATATAACAACAACAAAACCATGTATTATATCAAAAATTCAAGACGGCCGCTTCAGTTTATTAATAAACTGGCTAAATTGTCTCAACATTATTTCTCTTGTGTGTTAGGTAATGAAAAAAAATCAAAAAATCAAATCGGATTATAAAATATTTATAGGTATATAACTTATCTTCCCTGATGGGCTTCAATTAAACCACAATTAACCAATTACCACATTATCATAATCATCGTCATTATTATTACATTCATGCATAAAATAATATACAAATTACAAACAGAAGGTTTGTTCCTCTGGAAAGAGAAACGTCAACCAACGGATTAATGATATAATAATATAATACAAAGAAGAGTACCTGTACCTACTGTGAAGAAAGTCGTTAATTAATTCATATTCAAAATAAGACAAGAATTAAACTGCTCTTCTAAAAATAAAAAAATTTCTAGGAATAGGAATCATTCTTCTATTTCTATGATTAAAATTATTTGACGAAGTATGACTGACAAAGAAATTAATTCAGCCGACCTCTCGTGTCACTTCAAAATTTATTTATTTTTAATTAGTTGAGGATGGCAAAAAAAAACAAGACCACATAGTCTTTTTTTTCAAACCATTTCAATCATGTTCGGGAAAAAAAATCATAAAGAAAAAGTTGTGTAGTTTACTATAGAATATAAAAATCGAAAGAAGATAATGAGAGTCACTTTTTTTCTAGTTTCTAGCTAGCGCCAAGTTGATGTAGTCCTTATGATTCTATTCCAAAACATCAAAGTACATTTATAAATGTCATTCCTCCACACCCTTGATACAGATTCTATCTGGTTTCCACACACTGAAAACACTTTCAAACCAAAATATATCTAGAAATCCAAATTCAATCACTCTGTACAGTTACCACCACTCTTCCTTCCTTCCACCTTTTCAAACAGCCTTGTTTAAATATATATAATATATGATAGTATAACATCAGATATATATATCAGGGTATTCCAATACGATCATATTATAATATTCAACCAGGTTATGTAGAAGTACTGTAGTAGTAGTAGTAGTAGTAGTAGTAGTAGTAGTAGTAGAAATAGTCAAGTCATTTTTAGAAGTTAGTAGTAGTAGTATAGAATTCAGGTAAGTCCTTTCTCATAGCCTTTTGTTTTAATATTCCAATGGGGTGCGTTCACAAACAGCGTCAGGGCAAAATTAAACGCAATTTAAAATTAAGATTGCCTGCAGAATAACAACATTAATTATCTTAATTGCAAAAATATATAGAAGTGTCAGTGTCAGTGTCGAAAAAAAAATTGTGTATTATAATTTATATTCCACTTTTATCAGACTCAGGAATTGATCACAGTATCATATGAATGAATCTTGTGTCTTCATTTAGTGTTTTATCTTCTTATATTATATATTGAGTGTGTTCCCTGAAAGATATCAACTTGATATTTACAAATAAACATCCTTTCAATTCCATAAAACTGACTGACAAGAAAATTTGGGGTTCAAATTGATTTTCTATCAAAAGGATATAAATAATCAAAAAGATAAACCTTTTATAAGTTTTAATATTAATAAAATGATGCCCATTCAAATAGTTTTAGACTGAATTGATTCAAAAATAATCTTTTAAAAAATCTTGCTTTTAAGACTATAATTTTTAACAGTGACAGATATCAACACACTGTGTCATGAAACTATTCATTGATTCATCAATTACCACCTACACTGGAGGCTTGAACAACAAAGCCAAAAACAATTTACTATCTGGATTTTAATGAGTGACAGATAGAATACTCTCCGGTGTCTAAAAACGGCAAAATCTAAAAGAACTTCTTACTTATTGTTGACACTACATGAACTTGCAATTCTTGGTGTTGTGTGAATATTTCTCACGCGATTTCGGTTTTCGTACCTGTCTGTGGCTTAAAACTTAGGACATTGGAGGTTAAGAAGTAGGTAGGTACAACAAAGATTGTCATTGGTATCAACTTGGCTCAAATTTTGTGCCGTTGTACACTTCCTTTTGATTACTATTACTACTTTTACCTCTCCTCACATTTCCATACAAGTCACTATGGTAGATACTTCAAGGGACAAATTAATTCTACCAGTAAATGACCCAGGTGAAGAAAATTGTCAATGACATGTGTCTTCAAGATGATAATTATCGCAGACACTGCTGGCATAATTCTCTGTATCTATTTATTTACAGATATAAAAGTGCCAACAGATGATGAGAGAATTAAAGAGGGAATTTGCTTTCTATACTTTAAATTATAAATTAAATAACATCATAAACAGGATAATACGGTACCACATACATTCTTCATACATACGTTTTTAAAAATCATTAATGGTATATATATATATGTGCAACAAAACATTTTAATTGAAAACAGAGAAGGGCTTTCATGCGTTTCATTGTCCAAATAAAGTGTTCAAAGACCGGAAACTGACACCCAACAGTTTTCAGTGCAACAAAAAAATGATGACATCCAATGAGCTTCCTACTACATGATGATACAGCAGGGCTAACGGTGAAGAGACACTTTTGGTTGCCCCCCAACGTAAAAATATTACATTTTTGCATGCAATGCCCATTGAAGTCCTTCCCAAAAAGAAAAAAATATATATATCATTATCATATATATGACAAAGTTATTAATATGATAATTACATTTAAATTTATGAGTTATTGACAATTTATGGTACATTTTGACTCAAATTCATGCGAACATGATGTCATTTTAATGAAATGCTTTCCACTGACTAAAATAATAAGATTGATTCAAATGACATGTTAAGTCAGTCATAATTGTCAATATGATGAGATATTGAGTGAAAACCAACACTCACGCGTCACTCAAAAATTCTGCACACCTTTCTGAAAACTTTCTCATCTTGGACTTATTAGGCTTAGGGCAGATTTAAGAAAGTAGACACAGAAGAT
Organism: Dirona albolineata; assembly: GCA_031763155.1. Taxonomy (NCBI): domain Eukaryota; kingdom Metazoa; phylum Mollusca; class Gastropoda; order Nudibranchia; family Dironidae; genus Dirona; species Dirona albolineata. The sequence goes on along the minus strand of JARFNW010137435.1, from coordinate 2,441 downwards.
TCTCAAATCAATAGAAATGATTTCACAGATCACACAAGCAACACAATTTGGACTTCACCACATTAGGTAAGGTAACAGTTTTTCTTTGAATGTTTTCAATCCCGTCCAGGCACTTGAGCAGTGGTTGTACACTGTGCCACCTGAGCTGCTTTCTGTTTTAGCATTGTCCAATCAAATGTGTAGTCATATTGATAATTCAGGGTGCGGAACAAGATACGGAAAAGCTGACGGAGATACATGTAGTCAGGTGCCTCCTCGAAGCGAAGACCCCGGCAATAATTCAAATACATGGCGAATTCTGCGGGAAATCCTTTACAAAGAACTTCAACTGGGGTGGACATTTTCTTTTCGCTGATTTTCTCATATTTCTGTTTTTTCGTGTTAGCTTTCAGCCCTTGCCAAGGTAAACTTCCACGATTGAAATACATGAGAACGTAACCAAGAGATTCCATGTCATCTCTGCGACTTTGTTCAATTCCGAGATGAGCGTTGATGCTGGCATATCGAGCGGTGCCAGTCAGATTTTTGTCTTCTCTGTATGGGATATGAGTACGCGTTCGACTATCTCTGAATTTCTTGGCCAAACCAAAATCAATGAGGAAGACTTTGTTACAGTGCCTTCCAATTCCCATGAGAAAATTGTCTGGCTTTATATCTCTGTGAATGAAATTTTTGTTGTGGACATATTCAATTCGACCAATCATCTGATCAGCAAGCATCAGCACTGTTTTCATTGTGAATCTTCTCGAGCAGAAGTTGAAAAGATCTTCCAAACTTGGTCCCAATAAATCCATAACGAGGACATTGTAGTCCTTCTCTTGCCCGTAGAAACGAATGTGTGGAATGCCTACTCCACCCTGTAGAATCTTATAAAGTTTACTTTCATATAAAAGCTGAGGGTGTCTTGCTTTGGTCGATTCTAGCTTCACGGCTACTTCTTCTCCGTTTGTTTGGTTGATTCCTAAATAAATGTCACCAAAGGAACCACTGCCAATTTTCCTCACAAGTCTGTACTTCAAACCCACAATAAATTCATTAGGCTGTTTGCTCGAACGCGCTACTGATTGCTCCATTTTTAAAGATATGGAATACAAGTGATAAGGGTAAAAATAATTACGAAAAACCTGACATCAGATGAAAATATGTGCCCTCTCCTTGTATTTTTCACATAGCAGGACTGGTTGCCATCTTGGGATACTCAGTAATCGAATTTATGTTAACGTATGTTAATGGTATTGCATCTTAGTATCGTACACATTTTCATCAAATTATCAATGAGAATTCGGTGAATGCAGGAACACGTAATTCACTTCATTCAAAATCATATTTCAGATATTTCAGATGTCTAATATGATTTAAATGATTCACATACTTCTTGCGTAAAAGATAATATCATAAATGTTGATCGATACTAATATCACTATTATGCGCTCAAATCTCACTATGGATATCTTACGGACTTCTGGGTGTTGCCAGGGCTTCCATTTCCGGGTCAAATCATAAACCTGACAGACGGGTCATTGTCATAGAACGTAAGCTGGAGTAGGCCTAATACGTAGTTGGTACCAATAATAAACATGACATTAGTCATGCATCGCCAACCTCTGGCTACCTCTTGAATATCATATCATGTTTTCAAGAAGGAAATGGCACTCCCTGCCAAACCACTGCGAACTGTCAGAACTGAAGTTGTTTTTACAATTTTGATCTTTCTTCTTTTTGGCGTCATCATCTTGAATAAATAAATGATATAATATGCTATTTTTAGGTATTTAGTAGTCCTACTTATTTACATTTTGTTTATTTATTCATTTGGTTATTCAATTATCCATTTGTGAATTTATATATCTATAAATATATGTTTAATTCATGTATCCATTCGCCATTCACATGTTTGACACTGGTCTGACTGCATGAATAGGACAGGAAGATATGGGCGTTCCATCAATAGGTATCCGAGGAGTATACTCGACCAGATGAATATATCATTTCAATTTGTAGTTCGTTTTTACTATGGCCATGAGTGCTGGGAACCATATCATTAGCTAAAGCCAGGAAAAGATAACCTGTCTATATAAATATTATATTATTGATATAACTACTACTACTACAACTACTACTACCACTGCCACAGCCACTACCACCACTACCACCACCACTACTACTACTACTACTACTACTACTACTACTACAACTACTACAACTACCACTACCACAACTATTACTACTACTACAATTACTACTACTACTGCTGCTGGTGCTACTACTACTAATGCTACCACAACTACTGCCACCACTATCACCCCACCACCACTACTACTACTATATCTACTACTACCACTACTACCACTACTACTACTACTAACTACCACTACTACTACTACTACTACTACTACTACTACTACTACTACTACTACTACCACTACTACTACTACTACTAC
>JARFNW010137424.1:0-10715 GCA_031763155.1 Dirona albolineata | reverse complement strand
TGATCCGTTGTATTGAAAAGATCTTTGCAATTATTTACATTTGACAATTTTTCATTATAATAATCTATTTTTGAGGTTTCACAAAGAATACGATGCTCTTTCAATAATTTTCTATAATTGTCTTTCTCTGACGACTGTCCCGTTCTTTTCCACTTTCTTTCGGCCTTCCTCTTGTAGTAGTGATGGTAGTGGTGGTAGTGGTGGTAGTAGTGGTAGTAGTGGTGGTAGTTGTAGTGGTAGTGGTGATAGTAGTAGTAGTGGTAGTGGTAGTAGTAGTGGTAGTGGTAGTAGTAGTGGTAGTGGTAGCGGTAGTAGTAATGGTAGTGGTAGTGGTAGTGGTAGTAGTAGTAGTAGTAGTAGTAGTAGTAGTAGTAGTAGTAGTAGTAATAGTAGCAGCAGCAGCAGCATTAGTAGTAGTTGTAGTATAATACAGTATACCGTGGTAGTAGTAGCAGTGACATCGGTTACTTTAGTAAGGGGAGGCAAGTCTGTCACCAAACCTGTCATTGGTTGGATAAATGTTTCCTTAGTTGCGTCCCTTTCAAATAGCTGCAAATGTTTGGGTTAAAAAAGAGGTGCTCCAGAAATTGGGTGGGTGTTGGAGTGACGATCCTTTCATAATATATAATCCTTGCACTATCTTTATAATTATCATTTTTTAAAAGCATAAATTTACTTAATGTTTTTTGCGTGAAGAGAGTTAAAACCCAAAATCATTTTTGTATCCATGATTTTTATTTTTATTCACATTTTGAAGCTGTACCATAAACAAAATTTCGAATTCACCCAGTGCCTTACGCAGGAGAGCATCAATCACCAAGGCTACAGAATATTTGTTTGTTTGTTTGTTGAACAGCGCTTTGTATTCATACGGTTCATGGCCGGAGACAGGTTTTGAAATCTCTTGGCAGATCTTCCGCTTGTCTCAATTTCCTGATCCATTCACTTTCCAGCTCTATGTTCAGGCATGTTTGGTGGCCTATTCTGGCCTGTGTGTTTATAAACTGTCCAAGACTAGGCTTGTAGTTGGCCTCGACGCTGCTCTCCGGGTTCAGATAAGAAAAAAAGACCAATATCAATGAAATATATTCACTTTATAAATCCCAGGGAATACTCCAGGCATCAGCCGCAGTGCAGCGCCGCAAAGTGGGTCCAAGGTCTAGACAAAAAAACAAAAAATACAATGCTTCCATCGGGATTAGAACCCGCCACATCTCTAACCAAAGGCAAGTGACTTAACCACTGTGCCACCGCCCCCCCCCCCAACCATTTCAATCCACAATCCAATAATAATCTTTACCCCCTCCCCCCCCCCCCCAATCATTTCTCGTTTCAGTGATCAACGACGTGTTTATGTTCGATGACATCAGCCCTATGATCATGACGAAGGAACTCCTCACCATCCCGGCAGCTTGCGCCAGCGCCGGCTCTGCCGTAGTTGGTTAGAGTGGACAAAGTTTAGCAATCCCAAATCATTTTTACTTTAGAAAACGTGATACATATATAGTGGAGGGACGGGACTCCAGACGGGACAGGACACCGGACAGCATGGTGACAACTTGGTACTAGCAGCCTGGTTTTATTCGTCAAACACTGTTTTTAGTCGGTTAAAATTAATCACCACTGTCTGAAGAACAACACCAAGCTGTCCTGTGACCCGTCCCGTCCCAAGTCCCGTCCATTCACTATATATCATATTATAAATATATTCTTGGCCGCAATTTGAAATTTTTGTGTAGAGTCTTACCTACCTTAAGACACACGTTTCAATCATTTTCTAGATCCTCCGTTTAGACAATATTATTATTATTATGAGGTTGCCTTGTTATCTTTTCGAATATAGTTGCCCTTGGCTTATCTGATTGTGATGTTTGTTAAACAATGAAACACGTTTAATAAAATATGAAATTCGTTTAATAAACCATGAAACACGTTTAATAGTATTTCTCTTCATTTTCTTATAGTGTGAAATAGTTGGTTTACGTTATATATCCTCCAGTAGGCTATGCCATACAAAATACTTCGCATTTCCTCCGGCATAGAGCTGACTGTTAAACAAAATGGCCCTCACAATGGTTTAGATTTAGAATACAACACAATTACCAACGCGTTGAGGAACGTTACGATCAGTTGGATTAACATAAAAAGATCAAGGATAGGACTTTTAGAACATTTGGACCGTCGAGGGATTTACGAAAACATTAGGGACGCAGGCGGAACGGAACGTATCATTAACTTTTGGAATAGAAAAGGTTTGAACTTTGAAGAAGATTTTTGGAAGCTTGCCTTCAAGTCGTCCACAGAAACGAGGTTACAAATTTTACAGTGGAAAATTATTCACAACATATATCCAACAAATATTTTACTTTATAAAATAAAGATTGCGGAGTCAATCAAGTGTAAGTATTGCGCAGAAATAGAATCCTTCTCAATTACTCGGGAGAGCGTACCATAGATAGAGCTGACTGTTAAACAAAATGGTAGAAGGATAGCATTACAGTGCCAGTGAGAGACAAAAACAGAAATTGGCTCAGAGGTAGAGAGTTGGTTTGGTGTTCACGGCAATGCGGTATTGCCCTGGTCGGTGAAAATCTTTATTTCTTCTATTCATGTTCTTGCCTCTCACTGACACTGTAACATTATTATCCTACTAACTATAATTCTGTCTACACTGCTGCACTAACAATCTGGCAATTTATTGATATGTTTGAAGGCCGTGCCTAGAATTTGCAGGATTCAAACCTGGGATCATGAGCTTGACAGCCTAACCACTCGATCTCTGTCTGACGCAATGTTGGACACCATCTTGAGACCAATGTTTATCTTACCTGGCTGCAAATTCTTTGGTGAAAGAGCTAGTCCATTTACAGTGTTTAATCACGGTTCTAAAGGGAACAGATAACAAATGCTAAAAATTAATGTGCCTTGGACCACAACACAAAAAAATATATTTTAAAAAGTAAAAAAAATAGAAGACTTTTCACGCACGTGACACAGAAGGTGCGGGAGAACAATAATCGCAATCCATTTACAAATCGATACAGATTCCGATTAAGTATTTAAACATCGATGATTACAATTTATCATCAACACGATTATTCTTTTATTGGAATGTCGTTTTCCTTATTATATTTTACTTTATATGATTTATCAGCAAAGATAGTCAATTCACCCAATGTCTCACTAAATCATGCGTAACCGTCTGGTGAAATGCTTTGTCATTTTCACAGAATGGTTTTTTTTCTTGTTAATGTATCACACACTTTGGATTGGATCGTGTTGAAGAGCAAGCAAGCACACACACACACACTCACACACTCACACACACACACTCACACACACACACTCACACACACACACACACTCACACACACACACACACATTAATCCAAACGCCTTAACCATAGTAGGCTGACCTACCTATGCCCATCTATCAATGACACAATCAACGCACACCCCCTCCTCTTCCCCTACACACACACACACACACACACAAACACACACACTCTCTCTCTCACACACACGAAGGCACAAGGACAGCCTTCACGCACACACACACACACACGCACACACACACATACGCGAACACCCACCTTCACATATGCACAAACACCCCCCCCCCCCACCAGCACCACCCGTGCTCCCCCCCCCCAAACACACAAACACACAAAACACATAGTCTAAAACACGCTGACCACACTGACCTTCACAGTTGATGTGACATGACGAGACGATTGCTTGAGTGGACAACTACGTCACCGAATGACTGATGACGATGGACACCGATGTGTGTGGGAAGCTCGCAATGAGATGTGAACCAATACAATAAATACTCTGGACATTGTGACCTGTGATTTGGAGCAAACAAACCCTTTGTTTTAAAGAGCTCCTCACGTGTGGTTAATGTTATCTCCAATAATTGAAGAGCGGTGAACTAGATCAAGATGTGTATTTCGTGTGAAGGGAGTGGATATTGTAATATACACACGTAACATCTGGAAAATAAATATATATTGATATTATTATGGCTGATCTTCAAACAACTGTGATTCATTTTCGTCCACACGACCTGATCTGAGAGTAGATTGCATCAGCTGTGTTACTGGTATTGTTTTGAAATGATACTTATGCGTGTAATAATATATGATGGATTTATACAAATAACATAAGTTAGTTATTGCCCCCCCCCCTCTCCCCCCACGTTGCATCCCTTTTTAATTAGATTTTGCTTGTCGGCAGTTATCGAAAAACGTGATGAAACTGTGCGTTCAACGTCCGGTGCTCATTCATTGATTCGGTCAATTCTTACTTCAGTGTTATTTTGTCCCGACGTAAAAAAAAAAAAAAAAAAAAAAAAAAGATAGAATGGGCTTTGGAAATTTCAATGATATCATGTTTTCAACTATTACAGAATGCATTGAATTTCCTTTGAATTTCTTTCGTCTCGATGCTGTTAGAAAAGCGGTTGGTACTAGACATACTAAATATTGAAATAAATGTGTGAAATTTTGGATCTGTGATTAGAAATGATCACTGTTGAAACTTATTTTATTTGTTTTGTTCTGTCTATTCCGAGTTTGGCTGGCCCGGGGGTGTCTAAGGTATCGAAACACCATGTCAATATGTACATCATAATCATTACAGCTAGACTTAAAAGGTATAACGGGCTTGGAATAACACTACACATAAAACCATCACGTCGTGCTGAACCGATGGGCCTACGCCATCACGTTCTCGAACTCTTCAAGATTTATTGCCTCGTCCAACAAAACACGTCTGTTACTCCCGTCTTTTCTCATCTCAGTCAGGATGACAGCCTGTCCAAGTTGTATCGTTCCTTTACGTCTGCCTCTGCTCATATCCCCCTCAATAGGACAAGTTCTTTTTATATTATTTCCCCCCTACAATTTGACGTCACTATTCGGGAAGTATCGATTTTGATGACATTTTGTGGTTCACTTTAATGCCCTTCTCATCGGTAACTTCCTATTTCATTAGCATTTCGTCGCCATATTTTCCAAAAATAGAACGCCTTTGGGTTTTCCAATCTAAGGGATTTCCTCTATTATTTTGCAACCTGAGAACCTTTAAACGGCAATATCTCAGCATACACATACACTGTATTTATTTTTCAAATTTCGTTATTACCACTTGAAAAATAGAAATACCTTTATGATAAAATAATTATAATCATACCATAAAACTCCACATGCCAAAATACTGACGACCCATTTATAGATTTGTGTTTTATGTTTTATTTTTTTCTGTGCTTGTTGGCTGATGATGGGGAGGCCCGAAACGTCCTTTGTCTTGTTATTTGTTATACACTTGGAGCTACACAGTTTTCATCATCTTTTTTTTTGCATACCTCATTTTTGGATTTTAGCTTCTGGCAGCCATCATTCCTTCGTCCATAGATGACAAATTCGTGTGGTCCCAGTATATTTAGGAATAATTTTAAAAAAAAAGGATAATTGTATAGCTTCAAGTTAAAAAAAACAATTTTTTTAATGTAACGTTTCGGAGCTTCCCTTCATTAGCTAACAAACACAGAAAACATAAATACACAAAAAAGTTGATTGAAAACAGGTAGTCACTGATCCGCAAGGGTTCTGTTCGAGGTCAGAAAAGCGACGCAGTATAATATTTATATCCTGGGTCGACATAAATCCCTTCCGGGACCGAATTCTGGCTGGTCGGCTACAGGACCTGATTTGTGGGCCGCTGCGATATGCCCACCCCACCCCCAACCCTAGGCAAATGTACAGAAAGCAAAGTAGCGGAGCATGGTCACTCGTTACATGTAATTGGGCCATTTCAGGTTAAGTCTTCTTGTATTTATGGAGAGGTTTAAAACGAAGATCATTGCACAAAGAGTAAAAAAAAAACAACAAACAAACCAACACACACACACATACACACACGCATACTCACAAACATACACACACATACACACACATACACACACATACACAGACACACATACACACACACATAAACACACACATACACACACACATACACACACATACATACACACTCACATGCACACACACATACACACATACACAGACACACACATACACACACACATACACACACTCACACACACACACACACACACACACACACACATACTAACATGAACCAACAAACATGGACAAAAGCCTCCCCCAACATCTTTGACGTGGCCGTACCAAGGAGAGGCACTTATAATGTATCCTAATGTTTATTGATAATAATTGATTTGTGTCCTGAATGGTTGACCTTTGCCCGAGGGCATCATCACACCAGGAGTGTTAAATCGCATGGACAATGGGGAATCTAACACACCAACACTCAACACACCAAAACGAGATCGTTTAATGCCCAACGCGATGTGAAACTGTTGTCGTTTTTTTGTATATATAATATAATATATTTTTGGTAAGCTATGATCTCTATTTTTGTAGCGACAGAAGCGTGTATGTTAGTGATGACGTTGTGTATACTTGTGTTAGTAGTTGCGATATAGATGTGCTTTTTGTTGTTGTGGTAAACGTGATAGTTGTACAGATTCTGATACTACCTGTGAGGTAATTATAATCATATGGTAGTAATACAGTAGTAGCAGTTCATGAAATAATATCTTTCCGCAGTAACAGTCGGAGCAACGGACATTCAGTTGATTGTTTTTCTCCCTCTGTCTGAATGAATACTGGAGTAAATAGACTTTCGGTGAGAATAATAACCCCATGGTTGCGCTTTCATTTAAACACATTTTTGTATGAATACTATTGAGTATTTTTATAATTATCAAAGAGTATTAATATCCGTAGCCTCTTGTTTAAAAAAAAAGACAACAATAGTGGAAAGTTGTTTATTTGAAATTGTCTAAGGTTGTTCTATTTTTTTTAACGTCGCAAAGAATAAGTAAAATAATAAATAGTGACTAACCAGTCTAACCAGCATCCTAATTGAAAAATATAATAAGTTCCGCCAATGGTATGCAAATAACATGTGAGGAATAAATTGAGGCTTCAGGAAGACGAAGACAAAACAAGACAAGCGACGTTTCGGCCGAAGGCCTTCGTCAAGCGACGACACAAAGGGACCGTGACACTAAACCATCAAAAGACGGTGAGGGACAATGCCTCTACGAAACAAAACAAACAACCAAACAAACAAAAACAAAAAAACAAAAACAAATACACAGCACTAAAGGTTAAAATTACAATAAACTATAAACTATGTATAAATAGAGAAGGAAAATAAAGAAGGAACATTTGAAATGAAAAACTTAGCAGTTTGAGGAGTCGTCTAACCCATGTCTGGGTGCGAAAATAAAAAAAAACGTGAAGTCCTGAACAAATGTAGAACATATAATATTATGCCATCTTATCTAGTGGGGCAAAGACATGCGATGCACTTAACCTGGATACGTTTTTCCTGGGTCTGCGCGTCACGATGCCTTATTCTGCCTTGTACACTGTCCTCGGCCAGACACAGAGTTACTGGTCCCTACACTGTATAATCACGTTTCTAAATGGAACAGATAACAATCGATGGAGGAAGCAAATTATGACAGTAACAGCGTGTGGACCAAGAAAAACGTCACAAAACCAAACCAAACTAACAAAACAAAACAAAATACACACACACACACACACGCACACACAAACACACACACACACACACACAAACACACACACACACACTCACACACACACACACACACAAACACACACACACACACAAACCCCAACAAAAACAAACAAAAAAACCCGACGCAACAGAAAACAATTTAAGGATTTGAAAAACATGAAATGAAAAACATCAAAACAAAACAAACCCAAAAAAATGTATATAGGGTCTATCTATATAAATAAAATAAAAACCCAAAATAATATTTAAAAAAAAACCAAACAAACAAAAATCTAAAAAATTGTCACAATATATCATTTAGATAGCTGTAGGGTGAACACCTGTAATTGTCTGGTCCAGATATTAGTAATATTGAATAGTGTACTGCTTCTTGTACCAAACAAGGTTTATTGGCATAGTGCGCTGATCCCCTGCTTGCCTTAAAAATCTTGATCCAAAGATTTTTCAGCTCTGTATCAGGCCATGTCTACTAGTGGGACACAGACTTGCATTTCACCTGGGTCTGTTCATCGATGCCTTCTGCCTTGTACACCTGTCCTCGGCCAGGCACAGAGCTGGTCCCTACACTGTATAGGGAACACACAACAGACAACAAATATTATTTAGGCTACAATATGAATAAACCATAGAAAAAACATCGGTCGAAAAGTGATCAACAAAAAGAGAAAAGAAAAAAGCATGGAACAAAAAACCCACTCGAACACATTTATTATAGATTCAAATTGTTGTTTAATATCCAGATCGTGTAGTGTCTTTTACTCTGCCTTAAATGTCGATTGTCAAAGAACATTCAACAAGGATACACCAGCTGCTACTAGATATATTATCATTATACAATGTATCATACTATGAGTTTATAGTAGTAGCTTCCCCTGTCGACACCCAGTAATGAATTGTTATGAATTATCCCCCTTGCTGCATGCTGTCATCATGGAGGTCAAATAACATTGGAATTCCATCATGGAGGATGAGCACTGGCGGTTTGACAACTACAGATGTGCCGGTGCTGCTGCTGCTGCTGCTGTTGTTGTTGTTGCTGCTGCTGCTGTTGTTGTTAGTGTTGTGGCCACCATACGTCCATCTGTAAAAGAGAAATAAAAAACCGCTCAAAAAACAACAACAAAACAAACAAGTAAGTCTACACGATGGAAGCATTCCACAAACAAGCTGTTATTGTCTTGATGAAAATAATAGTTATATAATGTTACAGCGACAGGGATAAACAATAGCAAGATTGGAAGAGAGAAAAAAAAATTGATTTGGCCACTCCCTTTTCATTCTCTCATTGCCTTGGGTTGTCAAATGATTTCTTTCATCATTTTTTGGAATGGGCATTGAACCTGTGGAAAAATGCATCTGTTATTTAAATAAAATCGAAACCGATTACATAAGAGACTCGCTACTTTGTTAAATTGTTTATTGATTTTGTTTTGGTTTTTTTCTACTCTTATTTAAATTCATTAAATAATGTCATTATTTGTTTTGTTATTGATGTATTTTTTGTTTTGTTTTAGCTCTGTTTTTGTTTGCTGTTGTATATTTTTGTTTTTAGCATTTTCAATGATCTTTGTAATTTGTTCAAAATTGCCATCTGTTTGCGGCCGAGGTTTGGCAATATAATAGCCTGTTTGGCATGACTCCTAAATTAATGGTGTCACGTTCTGCAAGGCCACACGCATGATAGACACGCATAATAAATACACATGATAAACAATGCTTTGATACTCAGATGTATCAGTTTCAGGATTTAATAACTGGAATAATGAAAGAGGAATCCCTGATTTAAAGGTGGAATAGGAAGACGTGGGAGTGGCGAGAAATGGTTTTAAAAAAGAGAGCGGGGAAAAGCAATGGAAAAGACGTAAAAGAGAAAAAAAAGAAGCTAACGAGGAGGAGGAGGAGGAGAAGAAGAAGAAAAGAAGAAGAAGAAGAAGGAGAATAAGAAGAAGGAGAAGAAGAAGAAGAAGAAGGAGAAGGAGAAGGATGAAAGAGAAGAAGAAGAAGAAGAAGAAGAAGAAGAAGAAGAAGAAGACGAAGGAGGAGGAGGAGGAGGAGGAGGAGGAGGAGGAGGAGGAGGAGAAGAAGAAGATATTGCCAGTATATTTTAATGATGCGCCTAGCAGGCTGCGCTTCTGTATGTGCCAGGGGAAGTTGTTAAGGACTTTTAATTACATGACTTGTCGGGGAACATATGAAGAAAAGTTACTGAGCCTGTACTTATTGTACATGGATGTAAACCAATCGTTATCTGTCTCACTGTCTCATATATTCATATATTATATGAATGTCGGTGGCAGAGTAGTTAGGGTGCTGACATCGATAGTTCGTGAGATCCTCTGTTCGAATCCTGGCAGTGTTGTTATGGTTGATGAATCCTTGAGAAAAACTATTTATAATTTGTACGTTATTCATAACAGGGCCCAGGGTATAATGAGTGCCCAGCAACAGACATAGAAATATAATATTGTAAGTGTTAATATGATGTGCCTATCACTATCACGATGCTCAACTACTGTATGCCCAACTGCATACAGTATATTTATAATATATTTTGTAAATGTAATGTTGCTATCATCAAGCATTATATTAAACATTACTATTGACATGTTATTGTCATTATTAGGATTATTATTACCATCATCATCATCACCATCATGATAATCATCATCATCAATATTATCATTATTATTACTATCATTACAATTATCATTATTATTATTGTTATTATTATTATTATGATCATTATTATTATTATTATTATTATTATTATTATTATTATTATTATTATCATTACAATTATCATTATTATTATTGTTATTATTATTATTACTATTGACATGTTATTATCATTATTAGGATTATTATTACCACCATCATCATCATCAATATTATTATTATTATTATTATGATTACAAATATCATTATTATTATTGTTATTATTATTATTATTATTATTATTATTATTATTATGATCATTATTATTATTATTATTATTTTTATTATTATTATTATTATTATCATTATTATCATTATTATTATTATTATTATTATTATTATTATTATTATTATTA
>JARFNW010137423.1:0-20223 GCA_031763155.1 Dirona albolineata | reverse complement strand
AATATTATATAGTCATAGTACACTGTACATCCTGCAGAGCATTTTTTTCATTACTTATCCCTGACTTGTACGTTTTGTTTTCAGGCCAAGTAAGTGCTGATGAGATGTTTGCCAAGGCACGCAATGAGCATATGCAGTCTGCTCAACGATTGTTGGATAATGATAATGGAATGAATGGAGATTCCTCAGAAGATGAGGACGACGACATTGGCAATTCGGTTCTCAGTGAGGTTTTCAAATCCTATGCAAGAACTTATGGTATGATCACATTTTTCACTTTGTGGTTTCTGAAGGTGTCTTACTAAATTCAAAATATGAGGCTAATCAATACTAATCATTCATAAGTAAATTTAAGTAATTTGAATTAGGGGGAAATACGGAAAGGTAAGCTCAAGTGGTGGCCGGATTGGAAAAGTAAATCAGTAGGAATTTTTAAAAAGAAAAATCAATGTTCTTTTATAACTGTGTCGTCTGGCTCTGTGGGTAGTGGAGTCTGAATGCTAGCCTTCTCATATGGAGCGAAAAACATGATGTCCTGTGTCTACACTGGGCATGTGAAAAACCCACAGCAGTTGCAAAATTGTAAAGAGTAGGCCACTTGTGACGGCTGTCCTGGCAAAATTGAAATTCTACCCACTAGACACAGTGGGTTGATCACCTACCTGTCTTTAATTTTTGTCCCAAAGAGCTGACAGTTCTATATTCTATAGAGTTGGTCCCTACATTGCTTTGCGGAAAGGGAATGGATAAGAAAGAAATGATATTAGCAGTCTTTTTGATTATTGGGTAAAATAATAAATGGTGAATTTATGCATTCAATTTGTTTGTTTTTTCAAGGGACACATGCAGTCTCCTCTTTGAAAATTGAAATGCTCAAGTGCATGAATTATCAAAAAGTTTTTGACAGTGACATGCATGAACATTTTTTTCAAACATGGACATGAATATTGTAGATATTCCTAAATATGGTTGAGAAGTTATACTGCAAAGGATAATATAGATAATATATTCATATATATCATATCACAGTCTGAGCAAAAGAATAGTCTTCTTCTCAGTAGTAGATATTGAGAAATGGAATTTATTTTATTGTTTCAAGAGCGCAAAGAGAAAGGATCTAATTACTTGCAATTGACAGGTATGTATGAGTTTCCAATTTAGTTTTTCCTTTCCCCGTTTCAGAAAACGAAAACAAAACTGAAGTTGAGACTGCACAAGAAAAACTTCTGCACTCATTCCGTTCTGGGACATCGGCTTGTCTCATCTGTATTGAGTCCATTAAAAAGGAAGAAGCTGTGAGTATGGCACAAGCAACCTTTTATGTGAAATTGAAATACTTATAACATCATTTTGAAAATTGAGTCAATTTGAAACCTAATTACATTTTCACAATAAACCATTTGTTATGACTTTGATAATTGTTCATGCCAATTGTAAAACATGATGGCATATAATGTTGCAATAAATTGCATTATTTAAAAAAAAATGTTCACTGAAGTTTTTTAGTAGATCATAATTGTTTGAATGTATTTGGATTTGATAACAGATTTGGAGTTGTAAAGGCTGTTACTGCATGTTTCACATCCCATGCATCCAAAAATGGGTGAAGGAAGGAGTCTATCACAAACAGTATGTCTCAGGGGATTTACACATGGATCGTCCATCACATAATATACCCTGGCACTGGTGAGTAGAATATGGCATTGTAAGAAAGTGTTGACTTTTCAGCCTGTTGGGAACATGGCATAGAAGTATGTCACGATTTCAACAGCTTGAACGATTGGGATTTTTTACTTTGTGGACCAATTTGCATTCATCCCAAACTGCCACAACTTACATCTTTAAGTCATGTGAGAAATCTAAAGAGTAGGAAAGCAAAACAGTGTCTAACTGAGATTTTACGTCGTGACTTAACAATCTTCAACCATCTAGTTTGTTATTCATGTCACATAACCATGTTGGCGTCATCCACAAGTCATTGGCGTTTAGTGTAATTTTGAATCTTGGCAGAATGAGAGGAAAATTTACAAAGACAAATATTTATCAAATTTTTATTTCTGTGACCATTTTGCGGTTTGTTTTGGGACAACCTTGCATAATAATAATATGCTAAAATATAATTTGTTTGCTCGGATATTCAAGTTTATTTTTTTTTCAATCATTTTAAAAGCCCTAAATGCAGGCACGAATACAAGCAAAAAGAGAGCCCAACACAATACTTCTGTTTTTGCGGCAAGGAGAAAGACCCGAAGTTTGACCCATGGAATGTGCCTCATTCATGTGGACATGTTTGTCAACGCAGTCTAGTCCCTTCATGTGGACACTTGTGCCTTTTGCTGTGTCATCCAGGTGGGTAGAGGCGAAAACGAAGTCTTATTTTTCTATTGTTTTTTTTATAAGAAAGAGGAGAAATCAGTTAAGATACAATACTGATAGCATCTATAATAGACTATGAATTTTCTACAGTAGACTGTATAAACTACTGCTGAAAAGCATGTTGTTTCTTTGTTTGACTGAATCTCTACCAACTTCTATAATCGTTCACTTTTGAAATAAATGATGCCTCGCCTCGTTATGTACCTGAAGTGAAGGGCATAAAAGGTAGGGGTAAAGTTTATTACAAGGCTGAGAGAGATGTAATATGTAGGATGCCAGCTTAAGAAATTTCAGTTTGGCGGAGGTAGCATATTTGTTTCGTCATGGTCTTTGGGCTGCTGTGACATGTGATTTTGTTGCTCAAAGGACCATGCAAGGGCCGCTTGGTGTAGGTAATCATGAATTATGAATGGAAAGTGTCTCAGGTGTGTATCCCATACTGACGGTGTGACGGACAGATGTCTTTAAAGTTACTGTGAATTTTTGGCGTTGAATTTATCCTTGCATAACCAGTCAACAATCCATGTCTGTAGGTGCCTGCCCTCCTTGTCCTGTGATGGTGAAATCAAAATGTTATTGTGAAGCCACAGCCCCTCGCATGGTGCGCTGTAGTGGCAGGAACTGGGCATGTGGGAAGGTGTGTGGGAAAATACTTTCTTGTCAACAACACAAATGTCAAGACAAATGTCATATGGGTGAGATATATACTTCTTTAGAAATTGATTTTTAAAAAACCGTATGCAATTTTATTTTTCTGCCTGAACCTGATCATGTGTTTGACTTTTGACCGAAATACCTGTGATAAAAATACACTTGAGTCTTTTTAAAGCTATTAATAAAGACATGATCTTTGAGTAAATCTTTCTTAGAAATGTCCTAATAATATATTAGATATAATGGTAAAAATAATGACAATAAAATATTATTATTAATAATAATAATACTAATAATAATAATAATAATAATAATAATATTATTATTATTATTATAATACATGGCATTTTGTTCATTTTAATCTAGTGCCCCTTTTTTTCATAAGCGAAATTTTTACCAAGAATTTTAAAATCACGAACTAAATAGCTTTATTTTCACTATATTGGATTATGTTTTAGTAAATGTCAGGACATTGAACTTGAACCCTTTCCTGCTGTCAGGTGAATGTCAACCATGTACCAAAAAAAGTCTGCAGAGCTGTCTGTGTGGCAGACAGAAGACGCAGAGACCTTGTGACAGTGTGTCTTGGCAGTGTGAGGAGGTATGAATTGTACTTAGATTCTTTATAAACGAATATTTTTGTTAAAGACATTTTAAAAATTTACATTACTCCTGAGGATCCATAACGGGGAATGATTGCCAACAACCTTGTAAAATTTGATGTGATTTGCTATTTTGGTCTCAGCATGTTATTCATGTAGAGTAATGCTTTGCCATAAATTATATGTTTTAGTTTTAACAAAAGGTAAATTGATCAAGAAAGAAAGAAGTTTTATAATTGCTGGATTGGGGGAGGGGGTAGGGGGTGTTTTCTATTTCTAATGGACTTCCACCTGGTGATGCCACCTTTAATGTGTGACTTTATCACATCAAAAAGGACATAAAACGAAAGATTGTTAACATCATTATCTTTATCATTTCCTTTTGATGTATTAAATGACATTGCTCTTTTTAAAGACCTTACTGCACGAACATGATTCTTACATGTGTTTTTTCAAGGTATTTCATTATTGTTTGACAGGTTTGTAATAAAGCTCTGAATTGTGGAAATCATTTATGTGAGAAAACTTGTCATGTTGGAGGCTGTGGAGATTGCCCTCGTTCTGGAGCCAGGAAATGCCCCTGTGGAAAAAGCAGTATGGGAATTTTTTTCTTCTACCATTTATCAAGAGATAATTTTTTAACGGCTAGCTCAAAAGAGTGATGACAAAATGTCAATAACAAACTAAAGCTTTTTCGAAGCGGTTCAGCTTTACTAGTCAGGAGACTAAAGCATAATGTTTAATCAGAAATGTTTTCAAGTCTTTGAGAGAAAATTTTGCATTTCATAGTTGTATTTCTCTTTTAGTATATTGCTGTCGTTTCTGTAATACTAACATGCTACACATTTTGGTAGCCAAAATTGTTTTATCTTTAGTGAAGTTTTGAAGAGAAAAAAAGATTAAGTTGTGAGTGAGGCAGAAATGGGTTGCATTGCAATAGTACAAGATGAGTGGAGCTATGACAAATGTTTCATAATGAGCTTTGAGGATGTAAACAGCATCATTAACAAACCTTCAGAGCAATGTTTGTCATTTTGTAAGTTTATGAAAATACTTTAGATATTCAACTTGTCAATTGAAGTGATTTTACCTTGTGTGTTTATTTGTTTGTCTAGATTTCACACTGCCTTGCACTCAAGATGTACCAAACTGTGGTGACACCTGTGGCAAAAAGTTGACGTGTGGGGAACATACATGTATACAAAGATGTCACACAGGATCTTGTGGCCAGGTAAAGTCCCAGCGGTGGTGGAGGTGGGAAAAGGTGATAAGGTCATGATGCCTGGAGATCTTTTGTGGAAGTATAGGTGTGGAGGGTATTCTTGGTGCAGTGGATTATATCATCACTTTGAGACATGGAGATCTTGGGTTTGAATCCTGGAAGGAAGGGTTCTTTAAACCTTGCATAGCTTTAAGACTGTCCCACAGATCCTATCACAGATTAACTTTATACAAGAAATACCATTTATGATGATATAGTTTCAGTATGAAAAAGGAAATTAAACATAAAACTTTTTGTTTATAAAGTATGGATACTTGAGGCATGTAAATTTTACAAGATCTGTGTTGTTGCATTCATATTTTAACTAACATTAGTTGGATGATAATTAGTAGTTTTTGTTGGCCAATGGGTGAAGTTATAATTTCGTTTCATAAATTTTATTTCAGTGCATTGAAGTGACAATGAAAAAGTGCAGATGTGGGCAGAAACAAAGAAACATTTCGTGTACAAAAGAGTTCCTGTGTGATAAAAAATGCATCAATTTAAGAGATTGTGGGGTGCACAAATGCAATCGAAAGGTAATATGTCACACCTGCAGTAATGTAACTGTACTTGGTTGGATTATGTTTTGGTACGAAAATTCAAAAGCTTAAAACAGTTTATCATTCATTAAGACATCAGCAACAATGAGATGTTCAGCTACTGGTAATTGTGTGTAACACGCTACGGGGGTTGGAAAACTTGAGAATATATTTAAAATCTTTCAACCCTTAAAAATAATGAATCTCAGACCATTAAACTCTTTGAAAAACTAGTTCATATCACTGACTTATTAAGGTTTTTATAGTTATTTACGTGGAATCCGTAAGAAATAATGTCTTGGAAAAAAAATCATGATATGGAAAGCAAGTGAGCATAATGATAGTAAATTAAAGTTAATAGTTGTTTCTTATAATTAATGTATTTATGAACCATTATTTATAGCTTCTATTTTTTTCCACTTTCAAAAACCCATTAGTGCTGTGAAGGCAACTGTCCCAGTTGTGAACAAGTTTGTGGCAAAACTCTGAAATGTCGGAACCACAAGTGTGCAAGTCGTTGTCACACGGGTATGTTGTAAACGTTTTGATGATTATTTATTACATATGCTTGCTAATCATGTGATAGATGCCTAGTAATGGGCCATTAACTCACTGTAGTCTGGTCATTTTTGTGCCAGATGGCCACTGAGCCTGGGCATTTTAGATAATTTCGAGCCTGGAAGGTCACCTTTCTGTCATTCCAGTTCTACTAACACAGTTGTGTGAATTATCATGCATTCTACTGTTATCCGTTATTGGTTTGGTCTGTTTTCGGCACTGGGCAGTAAAAAAATGAAAGGAAATCTCAGCTGATTATTTGAAAGAGACTAAATAGCTTGGAAATAATACAGCCTATAAAAGTGTTGCTGTAGATGAAATGATGCCTGCATGTGAACACATTTTATGCTTTTCAAGAATCGAGTCCCTTAGACTATTTTGTTTCTTTGCAGTATGTGGTGAAAATATCTTGTGCCATTGGACAGATGAATCTGAAGAAAGTTTACAGATATCCGATTGATCTACGCTCTTCTTCGTTTCTGTGTACTTGAAGTAATGATGTCTTGTTTTATGCTGTCCCCTATAGGTCCATGCTTTCCTTGCCCCCTCACTGCGGACATTGCATGTAATTGTAAGAAGACGAGAGTGACTGTTCCGTGTGGCAAAGAGAGAACGAGCAAACCTCCCCGATGCAACCTGCCATGTCTGTAAGTCTGGCTATTGTACATTTCACTCATTTAAAGGCAGCATGACCGAGGGGCCAAGGCGATATTAGACTCATAACTGAAATGCTGGGATTCTGATTGAAGGTGTGAATCCCTCGTTCAGAAGATAGTAAATGATGTTGGTGACTGAGTGGTTGGGGTACTGGGCTCGAGATTATTATGAGTTCATGGGTTTGAATCCTAGGCCCGACTTTGAGTCCTAGGGAAAGACTCTTTACACATGAATAAGTGTCGACCACAGGCAAAGAAAGATATTGTTGGGATGATGGGCCCAACAGGCTGCTCTACTGTATGCTCGCCAGAGAGTTGAGAAGCACTTTGAATGTCATTGCCTGCCGGAGGATAAATGATATTAAGTCTGTGAGCCTGCACTTGTTTATATGTATAAGACCATAATCCCATCTTTAAGTCATGACAGAGGAAGAATTATAGCTTTTTAAAGAGAAAGAGGAAGGAAGGGAGGGAGTGAGGTGCTTGACTACGCACTAGTGTTTGAGAAGAATGATTTGCTTTGGATATTATTAAGTAGACTTTTTGATGAGGTGTTTCTGAAGATAAGAGATTCCACAGTGATTGCAGGTACAGTGCAACTTCCGGATAACAACATCGCCCGGGACTGGAAAATTATGTCGTTATCCAGGGGTGTCGTTATTCTGGTGAATATAACGATGCGATGCGCAGACCAGTGCCTGTGATAAGACAAATCCCAACCACGTTAGAATGTATATTTTTCCTGTTGACAAAGGATTTAATAGTTACGCTGTCACTCCGATGTGTATTGTCATTGACTAAGAGTACGAGATAATGCTGGTTGGAAACGAGGTTGCCTATTTCACTAGATTATTTGTATCAGATCAAATTTCGGTGTCAACTGCCGATTATCGCTATATTGATGTCGCTAAACAGGGGTTTTACTCAAATGTATGTCGCTATTTTTGGGGTTTTTATTACTAATAATATATAGCAAAAATATCGGGACCAGAGGTCAATGTCGCTATCCAGGGGTTGTCGTTACTCAGGGGTGTCGTTATCCAGAAGTTGCACTGTATATTTATTTTGTCTATTTGTTTCCATCCATATTCTCTCCCCCTCTGTCTGGATAGAGCACCACCCAACTGTCACCATCCTGCCCGCCAGAAGCATCATTGTCACTTTGACGATTGTCCCCCTTGCCGTGCTGTCTGTCACCTTGACCTGTCTGCGTGTCAGCATAAGTGTCTTGTAAAGTGTCACGATGCAGTCCTTGTACAGATAGAGGATAAGGTATTTATTTCTGACTTATTCAAGTACTTAGCAAAAGCAAAAGCAATTAGATCATGTTGCCTTTAGGTTTTCTGTTTGCTGAAAAACAGTTTTACGATGACAGCGTCAATCTCAACTTTGCAATTCTGAGAAGTATTCATTTCTCAAAAGTTACCAATGTGTGTTCTCACAACACAACTGAATGATGGATGAAAAGCAATAAGAATTTAAGATCGTTATTGTGAGGATGGGGTTCTTTGAATTTGTTACAAAAAATAATTTTAAAAGTTATATTATGATCATTATGAAAAAAAAACATTTTGTCTGCAGATAGGTCAATCCTAGCAATATTCAATCTTTTCCTCCTGCTTTTACAAAAGAATAACAAAAAAGATTAACATTGAAAAATTGTAGGAAAGCAAATATTCACTTTGCTGACAAGGGCAATTAGGAACTAATTATTTTGTGCAGCTGACAATTTATGAAAGACAAATAACTGTTCTGATTCTATGAAAACGATATCACATGAAAGCCTTTCATTTGTATAGGATATACATGTTCTATGACCATTCATAAACATTAAGTGCCAAAGAATATTGATTCACATTTAATGTTTGTTATTTTCAGGGTGCCAAGGCTGGTCCATGGGAGATGAGGCCAGCGAGGTCAGAGGTCGTATGCCAACCATGCCCACCCTGTAGGGTGCCCATCCCAACACAGTGTTATGGTAAACACCAGGTATGGACAATTGAAGGATCATAATTTAATACTTAATTTGGAAACTTACACATAAAACTTTCACCTGTTTGATTGTATTGTAACTTATTTAACAGGCAGCATTAAAGTCAAATCCCCATCTATTGTTTTTGTGATACGTGACCTTTTATCTACGGACGGCAGCGTTGTTCAAACAATTTTTGTCATCAACAAAGTCATAATTAGTGTTCTGAAACAGTTGATTATTGTTGAGTTGATCTGTAAAATGAGTATGTAATGATCAAGTTATCAAAAATGAACTTATAAGATAAACCTTGGCTTATATTCAGTGTCCTGTATTTAAATCAAACGAACCATAAACATTTCTATTTTTTGCTTGCTTACCCAGACCAGTGACATTCCATGCAGCAGAGTCAAACCATATTCGTGTGGTCGTAAGTGTGGCCGTGGATTAAGGTGTGGAAGTCATACATGTGACTTAGAATGCCATACAGTGACAGGCACAGAGGATCAGACTAAGGTGAGTCGTTTTAAAGCATAGAGGCTGGGTGTCGAGTTCAGACCAGTGTCCCAATCCGACGGTAGACAGCTTATTGTTTTTGTTTACGTTGATTATGGCTTTTTTTGTATTGGATACATCTGCTTTTGTTTATAGAAACCTTCCGACATAAAAATGCCATAATTAATGTAAACTAAAAGAATAAGTAAATAATCGTATATTCAGATATATATTATATCTTTCTACACTATTTAACTGGTACTGGAAAGAACAACTGTCACCTAACATTTGTTCAGATGTTGAAACAAAATGTTTTTCTTTTCTTCAGACAGGGAAGGAGTGTGTTCAGTGTGACAGAGGCTGCGAGGCTCCCAGGCCCAAAGGCTGCAACCACCCATGCAAAAAGGGATGCCACACTCCCCCTTGTGCCTCGTGTTCCTTTAGACTAAGCATGAGGTGCCACTGTCAGAGGATGGTCAAGTACATTGAGTGCCACGCCTGGACGCAGGCATCAGACAGTGATAAACAAGCCTTAAAGATTTGCGGGGAAAATTGCACGAAAGAGGTTGGTAGGATCTAGAGGTCTGATAATTATTTCTGACCAATAAGGGTTGAATAAGGTGGTATTTAAACAAAATTCTCTGCTTTGTTTTATCAGTTGTTCAGATAGCAACATTATTCTTAATGAATTATTCATTCGACTTTCTGGTTTTAGCTACTAATTTCTGTCAATCTTAGTATCAGTTAATGTTAATCTTATCCTCTTGGGGGCCTCTGAAATTCTCTCTCTTCATTGCTTCATGACTCCTTTTCTTTTTTAAATTTTATTTCTGTGCGGTTTACGATCAAATCTTTACGATCAAAGCCTCAATAACATCCTATGCATTCATTCATTATACATCAGGAAGGTACCTTTATTAAACTTAATTATTTTTAATACTTTTTCCGACTTTCAGCTTCCTTGCGGTCACCCATGTGGTCACTTATGCCATCCTGGTTCCTGCCCTAGTGCTGGAAACTGTAACATGAAGGTTATCCTCAAATGCAAATGTAAACGAATCGTCAAAGATATTGTATGCAAAGACAAGAATGTCACTGGCAAACCAGAATGTGATGACAGCTGTCGAGCTGCGAAAAAGGTTGGTGAACTCATTTCCTCTCTTTTCGATTTTACTTTTCTCTGTCCTCTTCCTACTGTTCCTCTTCGGTCGGGGGAGTCGGGGGGAAAAAAGAAAGAAAGAAAAAGCAAGTCCTTAAGAGCCTTGAGCCCTATAGAGCAGTTTCCGTAGTGTTTTTGTCAAATGTACTCATTTGTCGGGGTGCAGTGTTGTAGGTCACATCCCCCACTGATGATCTTCTCTGTCCTTTGCTTCTCATTGTTTTTCTGGCACCGTATTTTCTTTTCTTCTATTGATTTCATAATATAAAAAGGTGCAGTCGGTCAATTAAAATTACATGTATATGGTTTGTTTTAGCGCTGAAAGAATGGAAATTACTCATACTCCACAAAAGGAATGGCAATCAAGTCATCAAATTCTACTTTCAAAATACCCAGTATGAAATATTTAAAAAAAAATCAATTTTGCTTCTTTTTTTTCTTCTTTTAAATAATAATTTAGCTTCTATAATTAACCATTTTGTTGTCATTCAACCCCCCCCCCCCCCTTTTCCCCTCCCTCCCAGTCAAAGGTTAATAACTCAGAGGACAAAAAGGTGGAAGAAGGCAAGAAAAAAGCTGAGATGGAGATGGCTGAATTTGAAAAGATGACGAAAGGTAGAAGGAAGAAGGCCAGGAAGCAGTTCGAAGAAGCTCCTGTTGAGTCCAAGTGGCAGCGCTATAGAATTACCATTCTTGTCAGTATCGGGGTGATGGTGGCTGTTGCAGCTGTGATTTATCTTCAAGTCATGTAAATGTTGTTCATTTGAAAAACTGCAGGCTGCAACTTGTAGTCGGTGGAAAAGGATTGAGATTTAAACTACTATATACATACATATATATATATATATATATATATATATATTTATCAAAAATGCTTCTTTTATCGGAAAGGTTTCCTTTGCGGAAAACTCATCATACAGCAAAATATTTTTAAATGTTACTTGTAATGAGCTATGATTCTATTTTAACGCAAAAATGTTAAAAGAAAGCCTTCATTTATTTCTTGAATTTGTGTAGTGTGCTTTATGCTATCTATTCTTTAATCTTATGTTTTATTTGTCATAATTGAATAAATGTTATGATCAGTGCCAGGTTTTGTGTTATCTGTTTGTGTAATATGCTTTTGAAGAAAATGGCATGAAAAATTTCATCTGTTGTCTTAAACTGATTTCAAAGCTGGATCGTCGTTTCAGGGGCTGATTTTTGCCTTGTCTGACTGACTCGTATACCCTCAGTCTAATCATCAAATAAACATGAAATTCTTGTTCATTTTCAATCCGTTATTCAGGAAGTAGAGTTACAACACACTAATATTTTTTAATGGGCTTTTTTAATATGATCATGGATAAAGATTTTCTTTTTAAAGGGTGTAAAAAAACAAAACACACAAAATAACACATACACAAAACAAACAAAAATGTTCCCCCTTTGTTTAGGCTTCCAGCAATATAACTTTGAAGGTGGGTTTGGCTTAAAGGTACAAAACTGAACTCATCAGAGATAAACAATAACCAACAGGTGTGAGTACTCAAAGAAAACAATTTCCAACATAATTTACAATCATTTTTGTATAAGGGCAAGATGCTTTACTTCAATTGCATCACTTGACCAAGGTGGGGAAATACATATACCAATCTCCAGCTTCACTAATCAGTCTTTACATCGCTAAAGTGTGTGTCACTTGTTGACTAATGCAAGTATTGAGACACAAATGTGATCACATGCATTCTTAAATCCCTGATTTTGTCTCCAGCTCTATGTTCAGCTCTGCACAGTGGTCAGAGCACAGTTGTCTATTGTTTTGCTTGGGATTTGGTGCTGTAATTTATGCGGGTTGACTGTGAACTGACCAATGCTGGGCATAGAATTGAACCGGCCTCTACACTGGAAGACTGAATCACACTGAATCACAGACAGAATTTGTTTAATTTTTATAATTTTGTTTGTTTGTTGTCTTTATCTGTATACTACTACTACTACTACTACTACTACTACTACTACTACTACTACCACTACCACTACTACTACTACTACTACTACTACTACTACTACTACTTAGCGTTTATTAAGTGTTCAGTGGGTGTGGCTGTCTAAGGTTTAAACTGCATTTGTTCTATTGTTCTACAAAATGACTCTAGTCGTCCCAAATCATAAACTTTCTTAAAAGTTATGAGTGAAAGGAAAAATTGATAATTGTAAGATATATAGATTTATTGAACAACTGACAGTGACAGTTATTGTGAAAAATGCTGAAGATAACAATAATGATAACACAATTTTGAGGATTGATGCCATACAAAGAAACTTTTGGAAATTGTTTCCTGCTTAATATTGTTGTTGTTAGCGTTAGGATCACATCGGCTTTTACATCATTATTGTGTTGCTGTTATTGCATAACTACTTATTTCTTCTCTACTCATTCCTTAGCTTGGGATATGTTTGATATTTATTATGATTAAATATTATGGATGTTACAATAAACATTTTTAAAAAGAAATAAAATCATAAATCAATCTATTTTTTGTTGTTTACCTTTTGTAGAAAATGCATGGAGTTGTAAATGTTTGTAATATAACAGTTGTGATTTCAAATTCAACGTAAAGTCTGATGTCGAAGATATTTTAGTTTTAAATAATTTGGTGACAGTGGGTTGAGAAGAAAATAAGGATTCTATATATTGGTATAAATTGGAAACCTCACGGTCACATTTTTCATGAAGTCATGTTATTTGTTTTCTCTTTTGTGCAAAAACATCATCCCTTTCTCCATTAATGCAAACAAATAACAACAAAACCAGCACAGCAATTGTCAATTTTTTCAAATAAACATACACTTAAAATAAACAACCCTCCCCCTCCCAAACAAACAACCAAACACAATGGTTAAATCGAATATTTTTAATCAATGAAAAAAACAATCCATTATTATTGCATAGGTATCGAAGTGAATAAAATGAAAATCATCGGTGGCAATGTTATAGTTATAGTATAGGGTCAATATCAACAACAAAAGTGGTCATTACTATTACTACAAAGAAAAAAAAATATTTGACACTTTCATTATGGAGTACTGTATAAATGAGGAAATTATATAACATGAAAGTGCAATGACAATGGACAACAAATCTACTTGGATTTGTCATTAAGTAAGGCTGGTTTTGTAATTTGTCACAATATCTGCATATTAATAGAAATGAAAAACCGCATAATAGTAGGACAAGTGGAAAAACCCAATATTACTGAGTAGACTAGCATTTCTGGAAGATCATGGCGATTCCGTCTTTGTCCATGTAATGATTGGCATATGTTTCCCACACCAATTTTTTCCATTGGCCATCCTTCTCAAGCTGTTCCATCAAGGGTTCCAAACGGTCCTTGTATTCTGGAACCTCGGAGAGAAACTCGGTTCGCATGCAGTTCATGAAGTACCCTCCTAGGAGGTGGTGAGGAGAAAACGTGATAATGAAAATTTAAATTATGGAGTGACTGTC
The DNA here is from genome assembly GCA_031763155.1 of Dirona albolineata. Classification (NCBI taxonomy): domain Eukaryota; kingdom Metazoa; phylum Mollusca; class Gastropoda; order Nudibranchia; family Dironidae; genus Dirona; species Dirona albolineata. Next base: position 6,458 of record JARFNW010137423.1, on the reverse strand, counting down.
ATGTCGATGTTAACAAGATCATCAAGTTGGATAGAAAGCTGTTGTTAACTAAAATGATATGAAAATGTTAACTGGCAAGTCTCATTCGTGTGGTACCAAAGGTGACTTGTAAAACTGACAAAAAGAGTTAAGGGTTTAAGGATGAGTTTATTTGATGATATAATAACTTTACCAAGTCTGTGGTTAGAACAGCGGCCTCTTCATGGCTTGTGAGTTCGCATCCTATCCCATTGTTGGGGTTTTTTTTAAATGTGTTTTTTTATTTGCTTTTTTTAAAATTCGACTCACCTGGCTTGAGAACCCGAATAATCTCGTGCAGGGAATCACAAGGAATATGACCAGGACAAAATGTACCCACTGTCACCACAGCATCATAGGTATCTGGAGAATTGAAATAACTAGCATCGATTAGAATATGATACATACATACACACACACACACACACACACACACACACACACACACACACACACACACACACACACACACACACACACACACACAGAGAGTATTTTATTGTACTATTAGTATTAGATAGATAGATATACCTGACCACATTTAAAAACGCACCACTGAATTATCGTTCTTTCATCTCAGAATAAACGCGCTCATTTAAGCTTTATAAGCGATTCCAAAACAATAATTGCGAATAACAATTTATGTGATATTTGATTTCCATTCAATTATGAATAAGATAACGCAAAAACGGACATTTTTTTATGCTTTGATAACGCGTGTGACCCCCCCTAAAATCAAGGCAAGCATGAACTTTCTTCCGCATGGATCTGATGAGTCACTGTATGCGCCTCTGGCGCAATGCTTCATGTAGCGCTGCTCCATTTGTTGAGGGGTGTTAATGCCATGGTTGTTGTGCACTCGACAAAGATCATCCTAGAGATGTTCAATTGGCGACATATTCAACAAATATGGTGGTCAATTCAACAAGTTGAAGTCTTGCTACCAAATTGCGTCCATGGTTAATCGAGCGGTATGAGGATGGGCGTTATCCTGCTAGAAAATCTGAAGGTCTTGATGAGTCTGAAATATTGCGATGACTGTTGACGTAATGACCTCATCCATGTAGGTGTGTGCGGTAACGCTGTAACACATGTAGAGGTGTCCAAAGATGGCAACTGATACCTCCGCAAGAGTGTACACTTCCTCCTCCGTAGCGATCCCTCTCTGAGACGCAATTTGTAGCGTATATTTCACCTTGCCGTCTCTAAATCCAAACTTGTCCATCGGCATGACAAAAATATTAAATCTGCTCTCGTATGTGAAGTGCACAAAACTCTAAATACATTGAGTCCTGTCTTAATGTTGCCGTACCCATTGACAACGCGTACGGCGACGCTGAAAATTCAACTCAAGACAGAAATAAGGTCTTCTGCAATTTACTCATGCGTTCCTCAGTTTGTTGCAGATGTTTTTATCATGCACTAGGCCTCTGTTGCAAATGACCCTGGGCGCCGTGTTATGCTTAGTTTGGAATCGGTTGCCCAGATGGGTGAGAACAATATGGCGCTCTTGTTCGTCAGGTGTCCCACTGGTAACTCCGCTGTCGAGGCCGAACGCTACCAATAGCATTGAGTCACTCTACCAGCCTTGGCACGGTGCTGTGGTTACAATAAACTCTCCTAGCAATTTCTCTTACTGATATACTTGAATCAATAAGCAGAATGATGGAATTACGCTGGTCAGCATTTAAAACAGACATTGTTTGTTAGTGTTAATTTGCAATGCAACGAAATGAAAAGACAAGTTTTCAAATTAGAGCACATTACATAGACGTCTTATATGTTGTGGGCCAAAAAGTAGACGTTTTTATCAACTCATTTTATTGTACACGGTAAAAACGTGATTTTAATGGCTGCTGACCTACTGACCTAGTTTATGCATAAAGCACAGTAAGATGCAGTGGGTAAACACTTACAACATGGATGCCACGTGGTGTAACATGGGCGAAATAGCGTTGAAGATCTTCATTTTTAGTGGTGCGTCTTTACATGTGGTCAGTATATATTAAAATTGAAATATTATCAGACATAATATATTTTAAGATATTGAATAACATACTGTCTTCAGCGGCAACGGCAGTTCCCCCACCGATGACTTGCTCCATCACTTTCTGGTAAATCCCTTTTTTGTTTAAGATGTCAACAAAGTTTTTGCATGGCTCTAACGCATGAATATCCTTGTATCCAAGCCTGAGAAGCTGATGAGAGTGATGAGAAAAAGTGTTTTTACTTCCAATTAATAGATAAATGCACTTTTAGGGGATATAATTATATTTAATTTTCATATGGTTTCTTCATTTTCATACAGTGACGCAATCTCTCTTGCCTTTTCAACTCCCCAGGGAGCCGGTGGCGCTGTAGTTAAGTCACTCGCATTTGGTTCGAGAGGTCATGAGTTCGAATCCCGGGGAAGCCCTGGATTGTGTTCTCAAGATCTTGATCGCGTGGGTTATTCCGATATACCCTCGGAATAGACCCTAAACACACATTTCTCCATGGAATGAATAAAGGGGAGATTTGCTTTAGGCCATCAACAGCAGCCTCACATTGAGGCCTGTCCTGTGCTTCTTTCTCCAGCTGAGGTATGGACGAAATCACAACATAATATAATATTATAAAGAGGCATTTGGCTAGCAAGACACATCCCTTATCCCACTTCCCATCGCGTAGAGCAGACACATATTGATTTATACCACACGCTATGTCAATTATTAACACCACTTGTGCTGTGTCATTAAATAAAAAATATGGACGTGTTCAAAATATTTCCCATAGAAAGTGATTGTTCACTGATTTGTTGTTGCCTTTATTATCAAATCTCAGAAAAATTTTAATAAATGAATTCATGTCAAGTTTCAGAGAGCCACAGACCAGACGTAGGAAAGTGCATAGAACACTAAGTAGACTTCTATGTACTGATACAATTATAAGTACCATTAAGTATGTGGCTGCATTTGCAATGGCATTTTAGATATATTGTGTAGTGTGTACGTGTATACAATGGTAATGGTAATGACGACCTGCCGAAGTCAGACTGACACGAGTGAGAACATAGAGTATGTTAATTAGTTTCAATGATTTCAATAGTTGTTTTGTGCTGACAACCGTTGCAGCTAATTGTCATACTGTATCTTAATTGTATGTGGGACGATAAAGAATTTAGAACACCAAGCCGAAAACAAACCCCGAACACGCCATCTGTGTACAAGTGCAGTAATTCGATCCGCACTTCCAAACCATAAATTCTAAGAAAAGGGCATTAATAATTGACATTACCATGGCATGCAACTAGTCTTAACGGTTAGATATCAATAAACAGACAACCAAAAAAACCCAACAAAAACAAAAAAAACAAAAAACAAAAAACAACAAAACAAAAAAAACAACAACAACAAAAAAACAACAAACAACCAACCCCCCCCCCCCCCAAGAAACCAACCCCAAGAAACAGCAAAAGTATACGAACCAATGAACCTATGATGCCAGTGCCGGCGCCCAAATCCAACACCAAAGCTTTCTCTGGGTTGTCAAACATCGTCTTCATCTTTTCTTTCACAAGAGCTGGACCGGCATAATCTTCTTCATGAGTCTCTATCATCTAAGCGTGATTACAAAAATTATCTATTAAATGGATGCCGATAACGTGTCATTTTAACTGCCGGGAACAATAAATTTAATATAAAGTATTGCACTGAATCGTGCCAGAGGAATGGACATTTGACTTTGGGTTCCTGGAAACGATCTCGCGACAATGGGTCCACATTCTACCAACACCCCCCCCCACTTCACACACACACACACATACACACACACGCACACACACACACACACACACACACACACACACACACACACATACACACACACACACCTACACACACACACACTCATAGACCCCAAAAGTATAGTATGGAACATTTTTTGTTTGTTTTGTTTTCAATGATATTTACTTAGTGATAATAATAATAATAATGATAATGATGATGATGATGATGATGATGATGATGATGATGATCATGATAATGGTAATAATAATAATAATAATAATAATAATAATAATAATAATAATAATAATAATAATAATAACAATAATAATAATAATAATAATAATAATAATAATAACAATAATAATAATAATAATTGCCTTTATGTGGCCCCCTATCCATCCACAGACCAAAAAATCCCTGTGGAGGGCTCTTGGCGCATTACAATGTCACAAATGACTGTCACACGGATACATGTAAAATGCTTCTAAAAATAAAACTGTACATACGTTTGTCATTACACGTCAGTTATGATGGTAGGACTAAGGCACAACCTAAACAGGAATAATTTTTCTGGGCCGGTTTTTATTGAGATAACATAATAAATCAATACCGTATCAGCTATAAATCTACAACCAGGGAAATATATAAACTTGCTTCCCATAAGTTCGCTCATTCATCCATTGATTAACATCACGATGAAGATCATGCTCGCTTTATTCCCATCTAATATTATTATTGTAATTTCGCGTGGTTTACGATTTACCACCAGAATGAATGTCCGTATATAATGGAGAGATGAAAAGTAAACCTGCTACATATTAATAGTTCCATCGCCTATCCTACCGTAATAATGATATGCCTCAGTCGCTGAGCATAAAGATTACTAACGATGACTCACTCATTCACCGCACCCTCCCCCTGACAGACAGAAAAATCATTTTGATTTTGACAAATACAAGGTAATCAAAACTGAAGTGCTATTTGCAAAATACAATTATAACAAAAAACACACGTTTATTTCTCTCTTCTACACAGTGTTCAAATGTAATTTGACCCATTATATGATAATAATATGATAAGTAATGTTTACATCATCGTATGAGCCATGTTTCCCCCATTCTGAATACATTTCTTGCGTCCTTTCGAAAGTCTGGTCAAACCTCAAAAGCTCAGACACAATCTTGTCCAGGTCTTCTTTCCTTTTTGAATTTTGGACTGCCGCCATGGTGTCAGGTTCTGGAGATTAGAACAAAAGCATATCATAATATTATATGGGCACCGAGGTGTACGTGGTGAAATATCTGTCATACGAGAAGGAAATAATAAGGTGCGGTATGCTTCATAAAAATCCCTTAGATGCAGAAATGATAAATTTTTTATCATTACTTATTGCCATGTAAATCACCCAGAGCTTGTTACTGTCGAGATGTGGCACGCTATATTAAATGTAAATTAATAGAATTATTATCACGAGCAGTAGTAGCAGTATTATGGTAACGATAAAATATAAAGATGGGTTTATAAGGTTATATAATATGGATAATAGACGTTATGGATGGGAAGCCTGGTTCTCAGACATGACATAGCATGGCATACTCTCCCAGTTTTTATGGTATAATCTAACTGACGGCTGTTCACACATTCTGTACTAGAATAAAGATACATATTATATAAATTGGCATGTTTTATAGTCCCGTATCCCCGTACATGAACAGTCAGTATCACCGACTTCACATCATGTATCGCCCAACAAGCAGTGTTATTCGTTAGTGATGCAGTGTCAGAAAAATAGACAGTACAATATTATGGACGCAACGCTAAATACATGTCCATAAGGTTTGTGCTATTCAGTGGACTCTTCCCACCAAGTTATTTTGTCTGTCTCGAAATAAAGAACAAATAGAACAATGATAGTGATAGGTTTTAAAATTGTTTGTTCCCGGAAAGTTATGATTCTACGTCATCCCCCCCTATACGGAGAAGTCCAGCCAAATCTGTCTATCTATTGGGGAGCTGGTGGCACAGTGGCAAAGTCGATCGCTTTTGGGTTGAGAGGTTGCGGGTTATAACCCCGGTAAAAGCACTGTTTTTTTTCTCTCTCAAGACCTTGATCCCACTTTGCGCCGCTGCCCGGCGGCTGATGCCTGGGTTATTCTGGTCTACCGTAGGAATAGACCATAAAGACAAACTTCCCCCTGGGATGAATAAAGGGAGTTTATTTATTTAATTTATTTATTATAATATGTACACCTAGACATAATATCCATTATATTATTGTATAGGTTTCCGTAGTTCTGTAGGTATAGGTGAAAACCGTTTGTTTGGGTTTTCCGTTTCCTAGAGATCGGTCTATTGTGAGTGGAAAATACCATGCCAAAAACTTTCCAATGGTGAATAAGGAATCTCATTATTTGTTTTCGGTACCTCCCGAATAGAAAGGTCAAGTTGCTGGGAAAAGTCTTCTGACGATCTTGACCTCAGGCAGGGGTTTTTAAATCTCACAAACAGATTCTGATGATGTATTTAATGTAATGCATGGCCGCCTTTCAAATAGGTCAACATGGAGTTACCGTACCATAACACGACGCTATAATTGACACACACACACACACACACACACACTCTCTCTCTCTCTCTCTCTCTCTCTCTCTCTCTCTCTCTCTCTCTCTCTCT
>JARFNW010137412.1:0-10718 GCA_031763155.1 Dirona albolineata | reverse complement strand
CGTTGGATGGGTTTTCCATTTCCCCGAGGTCGTTCTATTGTGAGTAAAAAGGACCGTGACAAACAGCTTTCCAATGGCGAATAAGAAATCTCTTGAGTTGTTTTCGGTACTTCCCGAATAGCAAGGTCAAATTGCTGGGGAAAACCTTCTAACGATCTTGTCCTATTGTATCAGGACTCCAGTCCTTCCCTACCATTTTGACCACCCTTGTACTTTGCAGATGTAAGCAGCGTTGTTATCGTCGTTCATAAACTGTATTCATTCGCGCCCCAAACATTTATTCCTGTATACCCGCATTCAAAGAAGCCTGTTTTATTTAAAATTAAAATAAAAACAAAAAAAAACCAGATTTATCCAAATCCATAACAATTCTTTTTTACAGTGAAAAACAATGACTCAGCATGGCTGATTTGCCAAATAAGAGCAGAACTGTTTGTCTATAAAAATCTATTTTGAGGGTAAATTCCATGTCCTAAATGCCAGGCTGAAGTTGCGGACGGCCGCAATCATAAACCTTGATTTTCTTAATACCATGATTTTGTAGATTAAATATAAAATAATAATAGAAAAGAAATAGAACAGAACAGAACAGAAAAAAATGACTGCCCAAAGCCTGAATCAAACCCACGGCTACTACTACTAACTACCAGTTCAGTACTACTACTATTATTACTTTCTTTCTTTGCTTATCAATTTGCTTTCTACCTTTCGGTGTTAGGACTACTACTACTATTACTAATTATATTAATATGTTATGGAGAACTAGTCCGTTGAGTAAAATCTGTGAATGTGTGGAGTAGGAAAGGCGTGGGGAGGGGGTGCTTTTTGTTTTGGTTTTTTCTTTCCCGTGGGAGTAATTTGATAGATTACACAGCCATTTAGCTTTATTATCTTCTTCACATTGCAGAAATGATGAAATGCCTCTTGAACCCATATAAATATAATCATCACCCAAACGTTCAGTAATGACTCAATGAAAAATCATGATTCAAAACATCATCATATCTCCAGAACAGAGCACAATTCAAGCCTGGACATGAAGCTGGGCACAAGGTTTATATTTATCATAGTTATATCGGAGAAAGAACAAGAGGAAAAAGAAGAACAAAAAGAACAAGAACAATATAATCTACTCACCATCGCTGTCCATATGACTCTCGTCTTCCTCCGTTTTCCTGACATTTTCCTCCATCTGCCTTCCACTGGCCATGGAATCCTCTTGGCCGGACGACTTCAACTCCCTGACACCGCCGCCGTCAATGACATTCGACGATGGCATCACGGGAAGTAGTGTGGTGGGGGCAGGTAGAGCTTGTCCTACATGACCCGGGATCTGGGGGTTCGAAACCCTCTGTCCCATCAGCCCTAAAACAATAGGCTTAGAATCACCACCGCCATCACCACCACCACTGTACAGAATGTTTGAACGCTGGCTGTTGAAGAACAAGCTGCCTGGATGTCTGGGCTGGGTTGGCAGCAGATGGCCGGATGACAATGACCCGCCAGCGTGTTGTTGCTGCAGCTGCTTGCTATCCGACGGTATCTGCATTTCAGTCTTGCAAGAGATATCCGATCCTCCAACCCCCGAAGACATGTCAAGCTGCTCCCGTCGGACGATGGTTTGTTGGTGAGTTGAAATAATACCGGGCGCCGACTGCGGTATAGGGAAATGGTGCTCTCCGCCTCCTCCTCCTCCACCAGACGTCGCCCGATCTTGAGACGCGGAGAATATTCTCTCCAGGTGTTGCTGGTGGTGCTGTTGCTGCTGGGGTCGGATGGGTGAGAGCAACGGACCTGAAGCCAACACGGGACTGGCGACCCCTTGGATGTAGTTGACGGCCGCGACAGAGGTTGATGCCTCCGACATGACCCGCTGGCGATTCGGGTCGGTCATGATGTGGAGTTGTCTCACCTGCATGGATCCGTCTCTGACAGCGATCTGATTCAATCAGAAGAAAATAACAATTAATTTTTTTGTGTTTAATCAATAGGATATTGATTTTGAATTAGAAGAAAAGAAGAAAATTTGGATATAATTACTAGGGTGTTGATTTTGAAAAGTAGGAACATTTATACACATAATATTTAATTATTGTTAGAAAACTTTTGTTGAAAAGAATATATGAGTTGTCGCATGTGGATGGATTCATCTCTAGCAGCGACCTGATTCAATTAGAAGAAGAAAAACATTTTTTGGTTGTTCAATTAATAGGGTGTTGGTTTTGAAAAGTAGGATCATTGTATATAATATTAAATTATTGTTTGAAAACTGTTGTTAAAAAGAATAATATGGAGTTATCGCATGTGGAAGCGACTTGATTCAATAAGAAGGAAAAAATGAAGTTGTCGCAAGTGGATGGATCATGGATCTGTCTCTGGGCAATTTTGGTACTTCCCAATTAGTAAGGTAAGGGTGGGGGGGGGGGTAATCTACACAACTTGTCAAATATCAAGAACCAGTAAATGAGGGAAAAGAAGAATGGAAAAGAGGAGACATTTCAAATTTCATTTTTTCAACAACAAAAAAATAAGTAAATAATTTTTTTTAAATGAAAAAATAAACAAGGGTGTTGATTTGAAAAGGAAAATATATACAATTAATCATTGTTTGAAACTTTGTAAAAAAAAAAACAAGAAAAAAACCAAGAAAAAAAACCCAACAACAACAAAAAACGTAAACAAAGGCAAGGTGATGTGTAGCGGTCATTATACAACTTAAGAACTGAGAACTTCAGTGGGGAAATTATTACATCTTGTTTATGTCATGAATTCCCGTTATTTTCAGCCAGTGGACAAAATCAAGTGCCCAGCCAACTAGCTGGACTAAAACTGAACTATTAAGGGGCTCTGTGACTTGATATATGTCTGTGATGTTATTGTTATATCTACTTTGTTTTCCACTTCTACAAAAATCCTACTACTTATTATTACTACTACCATCTACACATATCATTATGTCATATATACGTTCACTCCTCTTCTCCATGTTGTAATTTTGTATCTTTTATTCATACTTTAATGACACATTGTATTATTTACTTTCTAATAGCTTCTTTTACCATCTATACATATCATTATGTCATATACACGTTCACTCCTCTACACGTTGTAATTTTGTATCTTTTATTCTCACTAAAGTAATGACACATTGCATTATTTACTTTCTAATAGCTTCTTTGTTATTGACGTCTGTACAAAGGTTTTCCCCAGCATTATCATATCTTGTCTCATCTCCATAAGGGCCTTTGTGATGCCATTATCTATTTCTGAAACATCTGTAGTGTTTGACGTGTTGCTTTGCCTATGTCGTCAGTACTGCTGTTATTGTTATCATTGCTGATGTTGATGTACACGCCTTAGAGCATAGTGATGAATTTACACGCCTTAGAGCATAGTCATGAATTTACGCGCCTTAGAGCATAGTCATGAATTTACACGCCTTAGAGCATAGTCATGAATTTACACGCCTTAGAGCATAGTCATGAGTTTACACGCCTTAGAGCATAGTCATGAATTTACACGCTTTATAAGTGATTGTTATCTATCATTGTATTATATGTCAGGCACTGCGGCAAAACCCGCCAGAAGACGCAAAATCCGAAATTTGAGTTATTAGTAATGTTAATAACAGCAAGCTCTTTAAAACCTAATGCAGCTAGAATTTTTTACATACCACAACTAGGGACGAAGTTATGAACATTCAAATCAAAGAGGGTGACCCCCGAAAACATGAACCCGAGAAATTCCACTTTTATTCACATTTTCATATATGGCATGATAGGATTCATGGGGAGAAAAGTCATGAATTTAGTAGACGTATCATTATCAACGCACAGTGGGCTGATCCCCTGCTTGCCTTAAAATCTTGATCCATAGATTTTCCAGCTCTGTAACAGGCCATGTGTATTAGTCGGGCACAGACTTGCACGTAACCTGGACACATTTTAGCTGGGTCTGCGTATTGATGCCTTCTGCCGTGTACAATGTCTTCGTCCAGACACAGAGCTGGTCCCTACACTGTTTAATTACTGTACTATAGGGAACCGATTACGAACAAATCATTATCATCAGTATTTTGTGAAGTCCATTTGTGATAAGCTTCTTGAGTGTTTGAAGAATCCCAATCACCAAAAAGGTCAAAAATGACCCGACATGACTTTCTGACTTACTTTATTTGATCACTCAAAAGTGACTTATGCGTCATCCGACGGATTTTACACATATCTATTTTCAAAAAGCTGTTAGACTCACCTGATCCAAAGCCACACGGTGTGCAGCCACTGCCGTTCCAAACAAGGCACCAGGGAGGGCGGCTACCTTGGAGGAGTCGACCATCACATTACCGGTGCTGACACCTGGTGGTGGGCCTTCAGCCTTGACCACCGAGAACGTCCTGGGCTTGGCCAGGAACCGAGCGTCCAGGGCCTGATGGGAAGAGAGGATAAAAGCGTGTTATTATAAATTATAAGAAATCACATTATGAAAGAACTACACAGGCACGTTGTGTTTAAAACTGAGTGACATAGTAATGGATGCAAGTTGGTACTGGTAGGCATTCAGATTTACCAGTACCTATGTCATATCATATTTACAACCACAAAATGTCCCAAGGGTATTGTTCCCAATAGGCGGTCGTTCCAATTAACAGCATGCACTGCCTTAGTGGGGTTTTTTTAAAATAGTTACAAATTGCGATTGAAAAAAAGATATGAGACAAAAAATTATTAAAACGAAATATCAGAAAGTATAATATTATTATATCTGCTGTATCCAGTGAAAATACAACACATCCAAAAACGTTGTAAAAAAAATATGTATTAGTATTATATATTATAACACAGATTGAATTGAATCTGTGCTTTGCAATATTAGGGTCAGACCCATGTACAGCTTTGAATAGATTGAATTGAATCTGTGCTTTGCAATATTAGGGTTCTAAGCTAATAATCTAAAAACCAAATTTGTCATCAAATTTATAAATAATCATGATCAACAAAGTTGATTCATGATTACAATAATTAGTAAGATTAATCAATTCGAGGGGACGAGTTGAAAAACAAGGCTACAGAATATAGAATTCACAGAAGCGACAGAGGCCGAGTGGTTAGGCTGTTGACCTCAAGATTATGGCATTCCCGGCTCGAATCCTGGCTGAGGCTATCTGTGCTGAATGAAGCCTTGGAAATGACTCTTTAAACATTTTTTTCCTCACTCGACTCAGGCGTGAATGAGTACCCAACCCAGCTAAAGGCAGAGGAATATAATATTGTCACTTCGCTAGTATGATGCAGGCTAACAGAAACAGGCTGGTCTACTCTATTATACTCTATATACGCTCCTCCTTTCCCCCCCCCCCCCCCCATCCCAGTTGAGAAGGATATTGAATGACACACCCTGCTGGGAGATAAGGATAAATTGGTTTTATATTTTTCTAATAAAATAAGCAAAATTCCCTTTTCTAATCCTAGGGGGAAAATCTGTCTTTAGGGTCCATTCCCAGAATAACCCAGGCGTGAGTCGCTGCAGTGCAACGCCGCTACGTGGGATCAAGGTTTTGAGAGAAAAAAATCCAGTGCCTCCACTTCCACCAGGATTCAAACCCTCAACCTCTCAAAACCAAAGTAAGGCGAGTGACTTCATCACTGCGCCACCAGCTGATGTAAATGATATAAAGACTATTCAGTCCTTCCTTGTACGGGAACACAGGACTATAATCCTATCTTTATCTTAATCAAGGTCTTGAGAGAAAAAATCCAATGCTTCCACCGAGATTGAAACCCGCGACCTCTCAAACCAAAGGCAAGTGACTTCACCACCGGCTGATATAAATGATATATATAAAGTCTATTCAGTCCGTCCTTATACAGCTATCTTGATCTTAACCCCATTTCTGTAGTAATGAATATGTTTTTTCTTTATCAATTTCCTTTCTACCTTTCGGTGTAAGGTCAAGTGCGGACAAACTTTCGCCATTGATCTCTATCAAGGCTTCCTCTTTGCATCCAAATACCCACACCCCGTCTTTTCTATCCCCTCTGTTATTGTTTCTTGCCATATTTTCTTTGGTCTACCTCTCGGTAATTTACCTTCTTGCCTACATAATCAATATGCGACAAACTAAATGGCCATTTGTCACCCTCTGGAGAGGAAAGTTTTTTGCCCTAAGGTCATTACAGTCGTCCCAGCTGTCAGCTGGTGTAACTCATTAGCATGAGTGAGGCAGTCACAGTAAAAGTAGGCTTTATAGCCAAAAAAATATGTGACGATGTGTAAACTTTATCTCGAGCAGCCTGACCAAAAGCTCGGCCACCACAGACTATAACTAAAACGTCAAAATTTTACCTGAGGCTGGTGAAGTCCCTGGACAGCCGGTGGGAATCTCGGAGTGATCGGGGAGATGTGCTCCGACGACGAACTCCCCGACTTGGAGCTCCAGCTCTTGGACGGGGACCGGAGGAACCCTGGGGGTCCCTGAGGGTTGGTGTGGGGGGAGATGGGGGTGAAGGACGTCGTGGAGCGGTAAGGTCCGGTGGGTGACTGCAGAGCCCCCGGCATGGGACCCTGGGCGGGGCTGGGGGAGAATGACGGGGAGGTGGACGAGTTGCCAAGCGACACGAGCATGTTGGCTGCCTCCGTCTCGTCCATGTCAAATCTGCATAGAGACAAACAAACAAACAAAGTAGGGAACATTATACTATTAATCAATTAGCCACATCAGAATTGCTTTGTCTTTGTTTCTTTCCGTTCACATCTTAAATTGGCTGCACATGAAGACCTGCTTTTCTTTATGAACTCGACTGTCTTCTTCAAGTCCTCCAGCACCTGTATCCACAGACCATACCACAATTAACTGTTTGCATAGTTATGCCTATTTGGTATTATTCACACAGTTTCTATAGCTGTTATATGTGAATACCTCAGGCTACAATAGCATGTTGTCTGGTCCTGATATGAGTAATATTGAACAGTGTATTGCATCATGTATCAAACAAGGCTTATTGGCACAGTGGGCTGATCCCCTGCTTGTCTTAAAATCTTGATCCATAGATTTTCCAGCTCTGTATCAGGCCATGTGCACTAGTGGGGCACAGTCTTGCACTTAATCTGTGCATCGATGCCTTCTGCTTTGTACACTTCCTTGACGAGACGCAGAGCGGGTCCCTACACTGTTAATTACGGTACTATAGGGAGCAGATAACAAAACAAACAAATGATGACAAGGCATGCCTGTACTGTGTATATGCAATTCTGGTGCTTTGTTGAAAGGATGGGCACACAGCTGAACTGACTCATACGCTGACTTTCAATATGTGAAGGCTTTGGACAATAAGACAAAATGATCGTCAGAAGAAAAATCACACCCACTCACCTCATTGGATTTGTGAGCCAACCTGAGGCCGTCTTCCATTTTCCCCAGCTCGGCAATTGCCTCCTCAGCCTGATTTTTGCTTTTCTCACACTCCTGTCGTAGGTTACAATAAAAAACAAGTCAGTGAAATGAGCCTCTGCAGATAACGTAGATGATGTCTTAGTTTCCGGGAACTACCTAATCATTTTTAAAGTCACAATTGTTTCATTGCTGAGTACAGATGAACAAAAGACGAGAAGTGGGCACTAAATTGATCAAAGATAATGGCAACTTAACATTGTTCCTAGAGAAACTGAATTAAATTGAGACCATCTACCTGTGTTGCCTTGTCCAATGCGTCCTTCAGTCCATCCACCACCCCCTGAAGATCAGTCGCACATTGTTGTCTAATGGCATCTTCCTTTTTCTGATGGTCTACCGTCATAGTGCTCATAGCTTGCCTTTATAGGAAAATGATGAAAATAACCAAAAAAACCTACACTGTCATTGTGCTCATCGCTTGCCTTTCAAGCAAAAAAATAGCGACATAAACATTTAAAAAAATACCATCATAGTTCTCATAGTTTGCCTTTATATAGGAAAATGGCAAACATTAACTCTTTTTAAAAATAAAATAATAAAAACAAAACCATACACTTCATTCACACTACTGCTTAAACTGCTTATTTCAGATACAAAAATATTCTGTCGCATTCAAAATTTAAAGGAGTAAAAATGGCACAATATTTATTACTTACGCAGCTTTTTGTATGTAGATTTGCTTTTCTGCTAAATCATCTTCCAAGCGGTCAACTCGAACTTTAAGCTCTATATTCTGAAATAAATAAGGGAAAAAAAAATGTTTTAATGAGCACTAGTAGCACCATCAGTTCTTATTTCTTGCAAGTAGGAGAAAAAAATAATCACACAAACAATGTAAATTCTGGCTTCATGGCTACAGTGATGCTGGTCTCAAGATTGAGACCATTTTCCATAATACATCTAATTATATCAGTTCTCATTAAAAAAATCTTCTTACTGTCTTGAAAACATCCTGGTCATATCCATACTGCTGTCCCATGATCTCTTCCATATGATATATTCTTAGCTTCAAGTTGAAGTTTTCTTTGGTGAGGTCACTGACTTGCTGCAATGGAAAAAAACAAAGAACAAGATGGTATATTTCTAAAAATATATCATCGTTATTGACTTAGAATCCTAATACAGGATAATAATAATAATAATAAAAGCTTTTGAGAAAAACCCTGAGGGTAATAATTTTTATAAAGGCGTTCCACATAAAAATGACATAAATCCCAAACCCTCAAAGTAAAAGTATCCAGAGACTAGACTAGATCAACAGCCAACAACACTGAATTTTGGGCTAACGGCCTATGAAATAAGATATAATAAAAGTATATAAGAAGAATTCCTTATTGTCCATAAAAGGCAAAATGGGAACGTTCAAGTGCATAAAATATAGATGTGAACAACTAATCCGATTTACGCTGCCGTCACAGCCTGCAAATGTTCACTTTCCCTAAATAAATGTATACTTAATATAGGGAGCAGGCACTGATCTTTCCCGACAATGACAATTGGTGAATTGTTCAAGGGATTAAAGAACAGGTAAACCGTCCAATTATCATCTTCTTCGTTTAGTCATGTACTGACTGCATGATGTGTTTGTTATGTAGCAGGATTAATCAATAGGATTAGTGAGAAATGGGATGAGCTGTCAGGTATGAATTAGAGTGTCACAATCTAATATTCTTTGTGAGTGAAATGGCAAGTTGTTTTAATTCAATCATGCATTTTTTTATAAAGAACGTGGGAAACTCTTAGCACTAAGCACGAAATTTAGCTAAGTTCATTTTATGACCAAAGAATACACAAAACCTACACCTTAAAACCCTACGATGAGACAAAAACTACCTGTTGCCTAATGGGGACTATTTCCATGGAGCGGTGCCGTACCCATTAGTGGCTTACCTGGTCATATTCCTTGATGGTTTTAACAGCACCATGGTACTTGGATGTCAATTTCACTGAAGGTGAAACAAATTGAATTGGATGGATTAATGTGTGCAATAAAACATTTTGATTTCAAAATAATAAAAAAATATGCAAAACTATAACATTTTGTCTTTGGCTTGCTGAAATAGCTCAAGACAGATGGCAGTGGAGAGTAGTGACAGCCAGATGTGCAGCAACGCATGGGACAGACTAAAGTCTTTTTAGCTTTAGCAGAATACTGTATGTAAAAGGACCCACACAGTTACTGATAATAATTGAAATCTACCCAATAATACAAGGCATATATCCAGGTCTGCAAGGAACTTTTATCCAACATTTAGGACAGGATAAGAAAGATAAAAGTAACTCTGATGACTCTTCAAGACTACTTAATAATTATAACAATATTTTATTTCATCCTTTCTAATTTTTTTAAAACATAATAATGAATAATGATATATATTATATATTGCATGAGGCAATAAAAAAACTTACTAGGGGAGTAAGGCTCTCTATGTGACGTCATGAGTGAATGGTTACCTAAAGTCACATTAGGAAGTTGACTTGGATCAAGGCTTCAAATGAGAAAGAAAAACAGGAAAAATAAATTTCATTTAGCCTCAATCAGTAGTGTTAAGGGCTAAAACAAACCACAAAAAACCCCCATAAAAATCACTTTTGATAGAAGATGCAGTTTACTATCATGATTCTGGTCTAGAACTAGAATGTAGTATGTATACACACAGCTTTAAAAGATTACTCTGGTCTTAAATTTTTATTCTGTTTCAGCATTATTTGTGTCGTGAATGTATTTTTGGTGTGTGTTTTACATCATATGTCTGTGTTCTATTTTTAGTTTTAGATTTGCTTATCTTTACTCTTTGTGTGCATTGTTAGATCCGGGAAAACAAATAAACTCCAAGATCTGCCAGTTTCAGGTTTGAAGTCAGTCTCTTACTACTGTGATGTCCTTACTTTACTATATAAAATGCAAGAATACATTACCCTCCCTCTAGCATCATAGCCTGCCTCTTTCTTGCATTGCTAGCTATACCATTTATTTGTTTGTTATCTGTTCCGTATAGTACCGTGTTTAAGCAGTGTAGGGACCAGCTCCGTGTCTGACCGAGAACAGTGCGTATAAGTACGAGGCAGAAGGCATCAATGTACAGACCCAGATATATAAAACCTATGGACCAAGATTTCTAAGGCAAGTAGGGGATCAGCCCACTGTGCCAATAAACCTTGATTGCAATAAACTGTTCAATATAATTACTCTATTATAAGGACCAGACAACATGGTATTTTATTGTACTAATTGTAGCCTCAGGTGTTCACAAACAGCTAGAGACAA
>JARFNW010137401.1:0-10721 GCA_031763155.1 Dirona albolineata | reverse complement strand
TGTCCTCGGCCAGACACAGAGCTGGTCCCTACACTGTTTAATTACGGTATTGTAGGGAACAGATAACAAACAAACAACATACCATCTATGTCTCATTCAATTTTTCAGTATCGATCACCTGACCATCCCCTCCACCACCGGCCGAGGTGTGCTGCGCCGGGTGCCTGAAGTCTTTGACTGTTGGTTTGAGTCCGGCTCCATGCCTTACGGCCAGGCTCACTTCCCCTTTGAGAACAAGAAAGAGTTTGAGGAGAATTTCCCAGCTGACTTCATTGCCGAGGGTATCGACCAGACAAGGGGATGGTGAGTGATATCAATAACCGGTTGCCCAAGATATTCATTGTGTTAGTGATGATCAGTGATACATTTTGTTATCCAAACCCAATCATGGACATACAGTGCGATGAAGAGGTGAATTCCTTGCGCGGCAGCCTTAGATTGCACAATGGCAGCACAAAGCACCTTCATTCAAACGCACAGACATGGAAAATCTCTACATCTGGAATTTGAGACAAGCAGAGGATCAACCTACTTAATCAAAGCACCTTTATTGGTCATGAGCAGGATTGACCCTTTTTTTCTGTAGCTGTAAAAGAATTTTGGACCTTTGGTCAATGTTGATGATTGATATGATAGTGAAAAAAGAAAAGACATGAAGGAATGTTGAAGTGGCTTCTATGAAACGGAAGAAAACAAAATTAGTAACGTTTCAACCAAAGACCTTCATCATCTTTTTGCTTTGTTCTGTCTCATGGAAGCCACTTCCACATTCCATTCTTGTTTATTTTCATGTCTATTTACACACCATCGGCTTCAGCAGGTCTCTTTTTATTTTTTAACTGAAGAAAGAAAGGGACTAATACTAATATTTTTTAATGCCTTTGGTCAAATGAAAGCAGTTGTTAAAAAAATAAAAAACGGGAAAAAAAGGCAACCTTCTCACAGAAATCAAGTTTGATGACTTCAATGCAGATATTTGATCAGTTCCTCAGTCCTTCTCTGTTCGATATCTTATGTTGGACTATAAGAAAATGAAATTAATATAAACTTTCGTGCAACAAAAAAGGCGTTGTTACAGAGAATTATCTGAATATCGTGGAACGATATAAAATCAAAATAGAGCGAGAAGTACTGAGAGTGGTAAGAGCCAGAAGAATATCAATCAAAACAATTAAAAAAATGAAGATGGAACTCTTGTCAGAGGTTTTGTCTCTTCTGCACCAAGCCATTTATATATATATATATATATATGTACATGTATACAAAAGAAAAATTTGATTAAGGCTTTGGTGGCTCTTTGTTTCTTCCCTCATTGTAGGTTCTACACACTCATTGTGATCTCAACCCTGTTGTTTGGAAAACCACCTTTCAAGAACTTGGTCTGTAATGGTATGGTACTAGCAAAGTAAGTCGCTGCACATTTTATGATTCTGCTTTTTTTTTTTAGGGGGTGAAAAAAAAGTGGGGGGGGGGGGGGGTGTTTATGCTCTCTTAAGTTGAACATAATCTAGTCAAATATCTTATATGACAATGAAGAAAGAAAATGACTGATACATTCATTTATAAATATATGAAATGTAGAGAAGGTTCTCATGACCTTTCAGAGTTCACATGGCTCTGTCCCACAATCCCTACCACAGATGGACTTTAAAGAGGTGTCGTCTTTGATGTCGCCTTTTGCATTACAATTGATGCTGAACAGTTTCTTACTCTGCGCAAATTTGATAGATGACATTTATAGAAATAGTTTGATGAGTCTTATTCCTTTTGATGATCATGTTAATTGGATTGTGCCTCTCACATATATATATGGTTTCTGATCATTAATATTAATAATTTTTCCTTCTCACGCTTTGATTTGACTACCAGAGATGGACAAAAGATGAGCAAGAGGAAGAAAAACTTTCCAGACCCCATGTCTGTCGTTTCTAAGTATGGAGCTGATGCCCTGAGGTGAGTGTATTATTACAATATCATATCATATCATATCATATATCATATCCTATCATATATCATGGTTAAGGGTTTGAAAGGTCAAATGACCTTTGAATTCCCTTTATGTCACAGTAATCATTTCAATTTTGGAGACAAACAATTCTTTTCTTTAAAAAAAATAGAAAATTGAAATTAATAAAAGTGTATAGATAGGTAATTATTCATCATATACTTATTTTAAGGTATGGAGCTCCTTGTCAATAATAATAATAATAATAATAATAATGATATGCCTTTAACATTTATATAGCCCTAGATCTCGACAACAAGCTCTAGGCATTTTTTCTTCTTCTTGTTTTCAAGGGAATGAGGGCTTACAGAAGCTAAAAATCTTAATAAAAAGAATGCAAGGAAAGATAACAGTATAGCTTCAAGAGTAAGATAACTAACAAAAAAATAGAATGTTTCGGGTCTCCCCTTTGTCAGTTTATGATATTCCCTCATGTCTCCTCGAGGTCAGAAGAATGCTGCTGATGATGATGATATAATGATGATGTTGATGAAGATGAAGATGAAAGTTTGTGCTAATTCTTTCATGTGTTATGATCCAGGCTGTACCTGGCCAACTCACCAGCTGTGAGGGCAGAAAGTCTGCGCTTCAAAGAAGACGGAGTGAGGGACATCCTGAAAGACGTGTTCCTGCCTTGGTACAACGCCTTCCGATTCACGTTGCAGTGTGTGCATGCCTGGGAAGAGGTGCGTCTCTTTTGCGTTGTTTTGTCAAATTTGTTGACGATAATAATTATACTATTAGCACTAATAATGGGTTGCCCTATATAGAAATGAAAAAATATAAGCGAACCCATCCAAGAAAGACACTTAAGATAGCTCGGTCATGTTTTGAGAATGAAAACTGATAGGTTCCCAAGAAAAGTTTAAGGATGGTAGCCATACGGCAGAAGAAGACAAGGAAGACGGAAACTTTCGTGGGAAGAAATGAATAAAAGAGATTTGAAGAACATTGGGATAGGTATTGCGGACGCAGAAGAAATATCACTTGACAGGAATACTTGGAGGGTCGTGACAGCCCTATGTGCACCTTCAAGCACGGGAAGGACTAAAGACTCTTGTTAGATATATATATTATTTATATTATTTATCCATACATTCAACGTTCCTGGTGATAGTGACACAACCGAATGTAATTGTGCATAATTTGTCCTCTTTTTCTCAATCAGAAATCAGGAGACAAGCTGGTGATTATTGAGAACTCGCGGAAGACTTCGGACAATTACATGGACCGTTGGATTCTCTCTTTCACTCAGTCTTTGGTCAAGTTTGTCCAACAGGAAATGGCCAGTACGATATTTCTCTCTTTTTTTTTTCTTTTTTTTTTTACCCTCTTGTAACTTATTCAAAACCCTACACAGCAGCATGATAAGGGGAATGGCGGAGATGGAAGGAAAGGATGCACATTTTTGTCAGAAGGGGTTAAGGACTTTTGAGGAATGAATTATAATTTACTCGATGGCAGCCAGTTGAGTTCAGTTAACGAGCCGCGATGCAAACATATTTGAATTATTGCGCTGTGATAGGTCACCCTTTTCAAAAGGTACTGTTGTCTAATTTTATTGTGAAGCATTGTATTGTGAAAGTTGCTAACACATAAAAGAATTATCACAAACTCTCATCATCATCATCATTCCCCTGACGTCAAGATGACATCGGAGACCCGAAACATTCTCCGCCCGCCTATGTATGGTCGTTTGGAGTGACTTGCACACGTTTGATTTTTATTAGCTTGCACCATTTTGGCATCTCTATTGTATGGCACGTCATTATTTTTTTCTGAGGGGAGAACCTAGATACGCTCTTCTCCCCTCTATCCATTTTTTTATTTGTATTTTCACCGTATGTTCGTATGGTAGAGGGGAAACCCGAAACGTTAATTTTATGTAATTTGTCACCTTTTGAAGCCTTCTTTATACACCACTATTTTTTAGTTTTTACTAGCTTCCAGCAGCCTCACCACGTTACTAACTATACTTGAAGGGAGACAACCATAACATTTTTAGAAATAAGATTAAGATTCCTTTTTGTTTCTGCTCTATGGTTACGGGTTACGCACTTTAGGAAAGTAGGCGTAGGAATGCAAAGGAATTTAAATTAGTTCATAAAGATATCATTATTCTCCCTTTTTTTCTCACTAAAACCAAAGTGTCAAATATATATTTTTAGGGAAAATGTTCTTCGATTATTATTATTGTCCGTTTTGTTTCATTCCACTTTTCCCTCTGCAATTTTCAGAATACCACATGTACACAGTGTTGCCCCGGTTGATCAAATTTTTCAACCAAATGACCAACTGGTATGTCAGAATGAATCGGAAGAGATTAAAGGTAAGGGATCCTGTATTATCACATGGACAGCTTTTTCACTGTCATTCAAATTTGATGTTATCTTTGTTATCTGTACCCTATAGTACTGTGATCAAACAGTGTAGGGACCAGCTCTGTGTACAAGGCAGAAGGCATCAATGCGTGGACCCAGGTAAAACGTATTTAGGTTAAGTGCCATTCTGTGCCCCACTAGATAGTATACATATCCTGATGATACAGAGCTGGAAAATCTATGGATCAAGATATTTAAGGCAAGCAAGGGATCAGCCCACTGTGCCAATTGATGTTATCTCAAATTGAATTGAATGACCGTGTCCATATTTCAGCCCTAGGTATGAATTTTAGAGTTTATCACCATCAGAGCTGCTAAGTGAGTTCTGTTTTGATTTTTTGTTTTTATACAGGGTCAGCCATATTTTTTTTTTTAAGTTTTAAATTTAACAGTTCATGTTTTCCCCCATTTTGTTTTCATGTTTTTCATGTTAATGACGTAGAAATGATCAAAACCTCTTTTTTTAATATTGCAAACCTTACGACTTGTGAAATAAATTTTTCACCTTCAAAAGTGAAATGATTCTCTCATATCCTTTTTTTTCAATTTTACAATTCAATTAAAATGAACTTGATGCCTTTGGAGAGAGGAGATCCTGCAACCATTTAAAAACTCTGGCCTCAGTTGTTGTTTTTTTCGGTGCAATTTGACCTAGTGTGATTTTACATTTATGCATGCACTAACGTCTCTCTTATCAGACATGATTACAACCTTTTCTTTGTTACACATGCATAATTACTACAGTGAAAATAATATAGTAAATGGTAGTTAGCTTCAATGATGGACAGCACAAAATAGTGATGTTCGAAATGTTGCCGTTTTGTCCTGTCAATCATTGAAGCTAATAATTAATATTCTCTATATTTTGGGCGAGATGGCCGAGTGGATAAGGCATTGCACTGCAACCTGGGTGACCCGGGTTCGAGCTCCGCTTCAGGCATTTCGTTTTTTTCCTTGGGCAAGATTGTTTACCCCTGATTTGCTCACCTGGACACACATGGGTGATTCCTGTTGACATCGTGCTAACGCTTGATGGATTATCTCTATTCCTTCATAGGAATGCCAGGCGTCGGCTCCTTACGGTGCCGCGCGAAGGGCTGAATTTTATTTTGTATTTGGACTCACATCAACATGACTTTGACTTTGCAGGTCATTATTACAATCATAATTACCATAATATGCCATAGTACTGTAAAACCGCACAAAGTGTCATATCTATGGAATAAAGTTTGATTGAATTGTGAACTTTTAATTTTAACATGTAAGGTATGACTTGTGTATTCCGAAGTCTTTTTTTTTTACTAATTATTATCAGCGAGTGAGAAATTCTCCCCTCAAATTGTATATTTGCCTTATATTTATATCTTGTCAGGGTGATTCAGGACTGGCAGAAAGCAAGAAAGCCCTGGAGACTTTGAGCTCAGTCATCTTTTGTGTAACCAAAATCATGGCAAGTATCGCAATTAACGGAAATTGAAGATAGTAGATTCAGCAGTCTCCCAAAATGCGTGAATCGTCATAATGCCCAATTTTTTTCATGCAGCCAAATTTTACGACGCTAATTATCCCCTCAAAATGCAGCAATGGCTGGCTTGACAAAAGGCAACACATTCTTTCGAGTCCGCCTTGAAGATGTTACATTCAAGGAGTCGATTCTTGTAAATAATGAAAAATACAACAAACAACCCCCAACATTATTATTATTATTATTATTATTATTATTATTATTATTTTATTATTATTATTATTATTATTATTTTTATTTTATTATTATTATTATTATTTTTATTATTATTATTATTTTTATTATTATTATTATTATTATTTTTATTATTATTATTATTATTATTATTATTTTTATTTTATTATTATTATTATTATTATTATTATTATTATTATTATTTTTATTTTTATTATTATTATATATAAAGCGCTTTCTTGTTCCACAGAAAACCAGGGTTGGTAAATGTCTATGTCCGTATGTGTAGAAAGGGATGGATTGGGGAACCGTGAATATAGCTGATGTTAGTGTTCTCTCATATTTGATTATAGTTTTTAACTAAGGAATGAGGGCTGCCAGAAGCTTTAAAAAACCCGAAACGTTCTTTGTTTTGCTACTTGTTTTCCATTTGAAACCATAACATTTTGACCCCCCCCCCCCTTTTTCCTTCTTTTTTTTCTTACCTTTCATTTTTCAACATAATACGTCCACAGGCGCCATTCACCCCGTTCTTGACGGAGACCATCTACCAGGGCATGAAGCACTTGGTGGATTTGTCGGCTGAGAAGGATGCTCGCAGCGTACACTTTCTCATGTTGCCAAAACCAAAGTAAATATGAGTTTTAGTTGAAGTTTTTGTTTCTTTCATAATTCACTTTGGGGAAAAAAGAAGATGATTTTCATATTAATATTACGGCTTTAAGTATTTATTGTATTTTTAAAATGATACCAATGTTGAATTGTATCAAAACAATCTTTCTAACAATGTAATTTGGATAATTTATTTTAAAATTATGAAATGTTCTGCTTGGTAAACAAAGGTGATTTTAGAAAATTATAAGATTGTTGGTTATATATTATGGTGTGCTTTTGTTACTTAAATCAGAATGGACTTATATATTTTATTTTATTCCAATTTTTTTTCATTTTTTTTTCAGGGAATTTTTAATCCACAAGAAAATCGAGACTGCAGTTGCACGCATGCAGTCTGTGATTGAATTGGGCCGAGTTGTCAGGGACAGAAAAACCATTCCCTTAAAGGTAAGAGATTATTACTCTTTTTGTGCGATTTGAAGGAAGTTACTTTCTTTGCCTGTTAACGATGAGAATTGTATCTGTTATTTTTTTGTGCGATTTGAAGGAAGTTATTTTCTTTGCCTGTTATCTATCGATGACATTGGTATTTGTTATTTTTTTGTCCGATGTGAAGGAGGTTACTTTCTTTGCCTGTTATCGATGACAATTGTATTTGTTATTCTTTGTCCGATGTGAAGGAAGTTACTGTCTATGAAGGAAGTTACTATCTATGCCAGTTATCAATGACACACTTGACAAATAATGCTGTATGCTTAATAAAGTCTCTGCCCTTGGATACCCTACCATACTACGCTCAATATATCAGTATGGGAACTTAACTCTACTTTTTTTTTTAACACTTGACAAGGGTTACTGTGCGAGCAAATTTTAATTTTTAAGTATTGATTGGGAGATTTGAGGACACTTAGGTTTGGGGTCTGGGGTGAGGGGGGTGGGGAGATTTTGCCCATGACCTGACTTGTTTTTGAGGCTTGAATTGTGTTCTCACACTCATATTTTCTTTGTAAAAGAGCTTATCATTGTTGTCTGCTAATATTGCTAAGAACCTGGTGCCCTGGTGTTGGTTTTACTTTATTTCTCTTTTCATCAATGCCTGTTATACTTTTTAGTAGTACTATAGTTATAGACGCAGTGGGCTCATCACCTGCTCGTTTTTAATTTCTGATGCAGAGTCTTCTTTCCATCCATGTGTAAGGTGATGAGTGGTGTTAGTTCTCGTTTTCATTTGGATTTACTTCCATTTGTCATGTACACCCTTCAGAGCTCGTCACATGGCTGGCCCCTACACTGATTTCAGCAGTATAAAGGGTACTCGATAAACAACTATAGTTGTAGGCATTACTGTGAATAAAGTATTTTTCCCCCCTTTACCTGACACAACACGTCATTGCTTTGTTTTCCAGTATCCTTTGAAGGAAGTGGTGACCATTGTCAAGGACCAAGAAACCATGGATGACCTCTCATCACTGGAGAAATACATTTTGGAGGTAAGTAAAAAGGCAGAAACCACCAAACTGTTCAAAATCATTTGTGAACTGTAGATACAACAAATAAGAATATTTATTTATTGATATATATTCAAGTTTTTTTTTTTGGGGGGGGGGTTCCAACAACTCCCTTGATTTGATGGTCCACACCAGGAATTTATGTATCGATGTACATTTTCAGTCACCTCCCTTGCCCCCTCCCCCAATCAAATTGTACATTGATTTGTTCTAATTTCTGTCATATACATTGTCTGACCTTCTGAGTAAAATTCTATATTGATTTGTTCTAATTCCTGTCATATCCATTGTAAGACCTGAGTAAAATTCTACATTGATTTGTTCTAATTTCTGTCATATCCGTTGTAAGACCTGAGTTAAATTCTACATTGATTTGTTCTAATTTCTGTCATATCCGTTGTAAGACCTGAGTAAAATTCTATATTGATTTGTTCTAATTTCCGTCATATACATTGTCTGGCCCCTGTGAGTAAAATTTTGCATTGATTTGATTTACGTAAGTTAGGGATATTGTGTCCGGGGTTTGGCTCTTATAGTGTGTCGTTTATGAGGAAAGAAAAACCCATGACTATGGTTACCTTTACATGAGGTAATGATCTGTGATCATACCAAACTTCTTTTATCCAAGCATTTGTTATGTAGGGATGTATGTACACCTGTATTTGGCTATAACACTATTAATTGAACAATTGTTTTACCTCTGAACTTTCAACCATCTGGTTTGTGATGATGTCATTCCAGGAGTTGAATGTGAAGAAGCTGACGCGTACCCTGGACAAGGGCCAGTACGGAGTGAGGCTGGAGGCCAAGCCAGACCACCAGAGCCTGGGCAAGAAGCTGGGAGGTTCTTTGAAGTCTGTGGGCCCTGCCATCAGTGCTCTCACCGACAGCCAGATTGAAAAGTGAGTTGTCAAGAAGAGTGTCAAGAAGATTTATTTCTCATGAGATGTGGCGAGTGGAGGGCAATGATATGATATGTTACGCATGCAATAAAAAGTAAGAGTCCTTAAGAAACCGTGAGGCCCATAGAGCAGACAGGGTGGAAAATATGTCACCCTTCAGGATAGGTCTATCATAGAGTACTTGACCAGTTGTAAGCTGGTACCTACCCATTTCTACACCCGGGTCGAGTTAGGCAATTGGAGTCAAGTTTCTTACCCAAGAAAAAATTGGGTGACTGTGGTAGGATTCGAACCATCAGACTTCGCCATGATAGTTTGCTGTGTTGGTGCAACACAGACTGAAATGGAGTAATATGTAATTTATTTTTTTTATTTTTTTTAAAACCTGCATCATTGTTCTATTCCAAACCAGGTATCAATCAGAAGGAACCATTGAGGTGGCTGGACACACCCTGGAGGAAGGGGACCTGCGTGTAATGTACGTCTTTGACAAGAAAGGAGACGCGCCTCAACACTACGAGGCACATTCCGATGGCACTGTAAGTATAAAATGTCAATGAATTACTAAATGCTAGATTTTGTTTGTTTTATGTTGGTTTTTTTTTTCATACAAAAATGGATACTAAGTGATGCCAAAATCTATTGAGGTGCAAAAAAAAAGATAATTAAAAGTAAAAATGAGGTGGGCTGCCTGAAGCTGGTAATAACGCTTAAAACGGGGAAAAGTATTGGGTACCTAATGATTATTATCACATACGAAGCTGTATCCCCCCCAAAAAGATCATTGTTGCATGTGCCACTCTATTGTTGGCATCCTTGTCTTATTATCGATCCATCAAATCGAGGTTTTATACTACTACGGCCAGTGGGAAAGCCATAGTGTGTGTAATGCATGTTTTTAAAACTTCTGACATTCTTTTGGCATGAACTCTTGCTGATAACATTGTGTATACTCTGTTGCTGGGCGTCTATAGTGACATATTGTTTTTATCTCACCTTGCCTAGTGTACAGCACAGCAGCACTGAGAGCATTATACGTGGACATTTTATGCGTTACATTTATAAATGAATTGTTTTTATCCTTTTTTGAAAATATAATATTTATGTTTTCGTTCTGTTCTTAGATCCTGGTGCTTTTGGACACAGAGCCAGACGAGTCCATGGTGCACGAGGGAGTAGCCAGGGAGGTGATGAATCGCATCCAGAGACTGAGGAAGAAGGTAACGTTCTCATTAGGTTTGGCCTTGTACATTCTGCACTCTTCAAGCAGGCTTAAAGTTAAAGCATACTCACACTAAAACATTCTCTCTCTCAGTCTGTCTGTCTCTCCCTCTGTCGATCGGTGTGTCTCTGACCTTGTACACAGATGCTATGTTAACAGGTAAGACATGTGTGTGCAGCCAGTGAATCAGTCTGATAATGTCATCATGATGTGAGTATTATTCAATAGGTCAAATGTCGTTAGAAGATTTTCCCCAGCAACTTGACCTTGCTATTCGGGAAGTACTGAAAACAAATCAATCATGAGATTCCATATTCACCATTGGGAAGTTGTTTGTCAAGGTCCTTTTTACTCACAATAGAACGACCTCGGGGAAATGGAAAACCCAT
>JARFNW010137390.1:0-10722 GCA_031763155.1 Dirona albolineata | reverse complement strand
GAGAGAGAGAGAGAGAGAGAGAGAGAGAGAGAGAGAGAGAAAGTGAGAGAGAGAGAGAGAGAGAGAGAGCTCCTGGAAAAAATACTGTGATATTGAACTTGACTCCTAAGAAATGACTCCAAACTGTAAGCTGTTGTAAATAAGTGAAACCCGTTAGCTTGGGTTTTCCATTCCCAAGAAATCGATCTAATGTTGGTAAAAAACGACTTGCCAATGGTGAATAAGGAATCTCATGATCTTTTTTTAGGCACCTCCCGAATAGCGTGGCCAAGTTGCTGGGGAAAATCATCTGACGATCTTGTCCTTTTGACCCTTAGCTTTGAATTTCTATTCGTTTCGGGCTACCTCTTAAAACTTTTTAATAACCATTAGGTGTAGATGCAGCTGAATGCTGAATTACAGCAAGAATACACAGTTGTCAAATTGTACTCAATGAATGTTAACGCCTGTTCTATGAATATGGCTGTAACTCTAGACCTGGGGAGCCAGATGGTGCAGTGGCTAAGTCACTCGCCTTTGGTTCTAGAGGTCGCGGGTTCAAACCCCGGAAGCACTGGTTTTTTTTCTCCTCAAGACCTCGATCCCACATTGCGGCGCTGCTCTGCGGCTGACGCCTGGGTTATTCTTCTGGTCTTCCCTCGGAATAGACCCTAAAGACAAATTTCCCCCTGGGATGAATAAAGGGAGTGTTGAGTAATATTATGATGTGCAATACAGATCCACTGAGCTTTCATTGTAAATAATTTAGGGAAACCTACACAACATAATATACCTGTAAAAATCATTGGATGTTGATAATACATGCCTAACTACATTGCATAATAATAAAAGATCCATGAAAATTATACCTAAGTTTGTTGTTGTTCCTGTATTTGCTGCATACATTCAAATCATCAAACACATAAAGCTTCTTTCTTGATCAAATTACATTTTGTACCTTTCGGTGTAAGGCCCAAACACATAAAGCAATAACAATAATGACGCATCGCCTAGACGGACAATATTTCCCAAATTTAGGAATCCAAAAATTTTGGATCCCAAGACTTTACATCTCTCCGTGTTCACAATACGGCCACTGATGCAGGGGTATGTTAAGGAAGGTAACAGTTGGAACATATTTCTACTGTCTGGAATGATGGTATCCAATATTTTTACAATGCACATCAGAGTGGAATGTTAACTTTAGATAGAAAAGCAGATTGCTGGAGTGCATCACATCATTATCTCTCTCAGCACAAGCCACAAAGCTTAGAGTCAGACAAAGAGGCTAGTGGATTGGTGGGTTGTGGGTTTGGGGGGGGGGGGGGAGTGTGTGTTCCAAAAGGGACCAAATATGCTTCCAGGTTTCTCCTCCCTCCACGTTTTATAAGGATGGAACCCGCCATCAACTCATGGGCCCCCTTCTTGATGTCTTAGATGCCCTTTTGTATCGGACAATATCAGACTGATTCGATAAAGATAAACAACGCTCTGTCGTTTGTTCGATTACCCAAAACCTTGGTACAGCAAAGGTGTGTCGTGTAGAAACCAATTCCATGCCTCATCTCAAACAGCTCACATCACACAAAAAAGCTCAAGCATGCAAATGCACAGGTACCCCAAACATTCTGCTTGCCTGAACACAGAGATGGAAAGTCTAGCTTTGGAACCGGGTGGTATATTATAATATAATACATCTAAAGAATTCTGCCAAGTACTTGGCGATGGCGGTAAGGCAGTACTATATAGGAATCCCACCCATCACAGACAAAAAGTTGGTGGCAAGTGCGACAGGCGGTATAACTATGGGCAGCATAGCGAGTCGCGACTGTAGAAAAATCCCAATGTCCCCTGTGGGACTCAGAATTGAGACCCTCTGTGTCAGTGGTGGAGTAATGAATCCTTTGTGCTAATATGTCACCTGAGTTGCAGCTGAAATCTAGAAATTATATAAATTCAGTGGGACAAGACTGAGTTTGTCAGACAAAGGGTTTTTCCAGAGTTGCTTTCATGCTCACAATAATCCATGACAGAATACAACTTTTGCATTACATTATCTTTATTATAAAGAAAAATAGTGTATATCGTTTAATTATCCAAATCAACAGCATATGAAAAAAGAATAAATGTTTAGCTTGTGTAGTGAGATAAAGGTGTGAAAAATTGCCTTCAAAAGTTAGAAAGTTTCTACATGTTTAGTTTAATGCCTTTTCCATGCGCAGTAAGGTCCATGTCAAGGGCAGTTCCTCCGATTTTGGATCCATCTACGATTGGAATTGTAAATACAGAATCTTAAAAATTTTACAAGGTCTCCTGTCTGAGATTTGAACCAGGGACCTCTGCATCCAGAGGCGATAGCATTATCCACAATGCTAGGGAACCACTCACACCCCCATACCCCATACATTAAACTTCACTAACATCATTGACTATATAAAGTTTTTAGATGGCACGGATCAAAATATTATGGCTTTATATTATGGCTCATATTTCATGTTTGCAACATCAGTATAATATAATATGAGCAAAGCTTTATTTATTGGCATATTTAAAATGTTTCCATCGACTCTTTTAATGTGATCTTCACAGATCCATTATCATCTTCACAACATGTCTCACAAAACCCAGTAAAGATCACAACAAGAAAAACAAGTTACATATATCAAAACAGCTTCCTGACCACAATCCATAACTGAAAACAGAGATATAGAAACATCTTTTTTGGATAAGGAAGACAAGCAGGTGATCAAATACACCATGAGCATCAGAGGAACATTTATCGACTGAACCATTGGATCACCTTCAAGACAAACAGTATAATAATGTATGCCTCAAATAATCACTAAGAACAAATTTTGCTTTTGACAACCAAAATCAAACATGCAAATTTCTAATGCAAATCCAATCCAAACATTTAGAAGAATAGACGAGAATGGCTGGATCCAATTCAAAAACAATATAACAAAACAAAACAAAACAAAACAAAACAAAACAAGAAAGCATAACCTTAAAACTTTTGGAAAAATGTTTATCATACATTCCAATTCCAATGATGAACATCGAATCAGTTTCCAGTCAGTCCCAGTTTTGCTGGCGTTTGGTCTCTCATGACAAATTTCTGTATTTTTCCTGTCACTGTCATTGGAAAACTTTCCACAAACAAAATGTGTCTTGGAATCTTAAAATAGGCCATCTGAAAATGAAACAAAATAGAAAATGAATTATTATTGCAGATAAATGTGAGATACGAGAGACCATACCAGCACAATGTTTGTCTTGGCTGGAGCACTTCTGCCATTTTACTCCAATGAACTCCACATCAAGAATGGTTCCAAGATTGACTTCACAGGGTATGACAAGGAGAAGTTGACCAAAAGAAATTTAGAAAATCCACTCACCATAGATATCACTCTTGACATGCCCACGAGAGATTGATTATATCTAACTCCTCAGGTTATACTGTTATGGAAAATTCAATCCTCCAAAACAACCAGTTACATTTCACAACTGTATTTCTTAAAGTGTACCTATATTTTAGTAGAATCAACCACAATGAGATAAACACTCCAATGGAAGTAAATCCAATTGTCAATGATGGACTAGCATCACTCATCACCTAACACAATACTAGATAGACGTTGTATCAGTAATTTAATACGAGCAGGTGATGAGCCTACCATATCCTAATACGGTAACCAGTAAATTTGACAACAATGTACCTTTAGGTTCATACATTTACCAATCAACTCTTAGCTGTTATCCTAGTAATTACTCCTCAGTGACAGGACAACTGAGAGCTGCCACCTGGGCTGTATATAGCCCTGTTTGAATGTCATATTTCAAAGAACACTGCGTTGAAGGTGAATAAATGGGGATGAACACCCCCATGAAACACCCCCATGGAAGTAAATCCAATTGCCAATGATGGACTAGCATCACTCATCACTGGAAAGCAATGCAATGTCACAAAATATGGACAATAAAAAAGATCAGGAAATTTAAAGAATTCTCTGTAAAGTAAAATGAGTTAAATAAATATGAAGGAATATTAAGTCCCTTTCCTTGAGATTCAGCAGTACAGAGGCCTTGATGAGAGAATGGTTTGACAAAAATTAAACTTATGAAAATAAGAGATTATTGGACAAAAATACACATACCCTTTCCTTGCAAAAATCTTTGACCTCTTGCTCAGACACGGACACGCCTTCTTTGAGTACAATCCATGCACACACTTCCTCTCCCAGTCTTTTATCTGGAATACCAATCACCTGGAAATTTGGTATGAAACAAAACAACAAAACAGACGTTACATATGATGATAAGATCAGATAGATCTTTGATGTCATTCCCATGATGCTTCAGGACTAGTTTACAAAATATTTACTCTGTCACTCATTCTATTGCTCACCATTTTTTTCCAGTCATAACAAGACTAATTCCAAAACAACAAAATCCACCCCAAAAATACAAAAGACAACAAATTAGCAATGACAAGGCCATGGTGACCGGAGGTGCAATTACAACATAGGTAATAACTTAACCATTAAAATACCTGTGCATCTTTAATACTGGGATGTTCATACAGTATTTGTTCAATTTCCAATGGGTAAATATTCTCTCCTCCTCTGATAACCATGTCCTTGTTTCTACCCACTATGCTGCAGTAGCCATCTTCTGTCATCACACCTAGATCACTGTGGTAATGGAAATGTGAGATGGATATTAATAGTAATGTACATTTATATAGCGCTTATTCACGATCATCACATTTTCCTAGGAAAAGCAACGGAACATTCAACACTTAATACGCCACACGCTGCCTGTTAGGCGCAATTATAATTTTTGGATAAGGACAAACGCTGCTTACAACCGAGAGGACCTCCGAATTTAACGTCAGTCTCCGATAGGATGACAAAATATAGAATGTAAATGGACATTTATATAGCGCTTACAGTATGGGTTTTTATCCCTCTCCAGTCTCCCTGGTCTTCATTTGAATGAATAAATAAATTCTCTTCAGACAGTGAGGAGTGGGCATTAAAGTTGAGTGGTTTGACTGCTATATGTGGCATGGAGATAGGTATCTTGCAAGGATCGGTTTAAATATTGCCTTTGACAATCATTTTCTTGCCCATTGTTTGCTTTTCTGACACCCCATTACTTTCCAACACCCTGCGCTAAGCAAGGAAGGTTTTGAAACTTACCCGGTGTAGTACCATCCTGTACTCGATATGGATTCCCTTGTTTTCTCTGGGTCTTTCCAATAGCCTAACATGACACTGGTACCTCTGGTACACACTTCTCCTACCACACCCACAGGGACCATTTTTCCATCTCTGTCGATGATCTTATTCTGGGTAGAAAGCAATGCAAAATAATAAATGACAAAAATAAACAATCTAAACCATGCGAAACAAAACTCAAAATAACACCAATATGAATGTTGTTCACTCGTATCAATATTTTACTTTAAGGTCATAACAACGACAGCGTCTCTAGATTCAAATCCACTTACGATGGGATCAGTGGGAAACGGACAGAAACCAGACATCGTTCCAGTCAAAATTCAAAAAAGAGATATCAAACTCATATTTCATTAAATGATCAAGATATATGAATTAAATCATTTAAAATAAATAATATTCCCTTTATTCATTCCAGGGGGAAATTTGTCTTTAGGGTCTATTCTGAGGGTAGACCGGAATAATCCAGGCGTCGGCCGTAGTGCAGCGCCGCAAAGTGGGATCAAGGTCTTGAGAAAAACTCTAGTGCTTCCATCGGGATTTGAACCCGCAACCTCTCGAACCAAAGGTGAGTGACTTAACCACTGCACCAACAGCTCCCCAAGACATATCTGGTTAAGACATATCTGGGTAAGTAGATCAACAAAAGACCACCATCAGACTAAAAATGTTGTGAATCGTTCCATTCGACCATTTGTGATGAATTTCTACTCCTCTCAATCACAACGACCTAATGTTATCAAATTGTGAACAATTTGATGCACTTCATACCCAGTCATTTATGTCTCTTTGTTTCCAAGAAGCCAAAAGCCTCAAAAGAGATGCACAGCAAGGAAGACATCACGGAAATCGTAAAAAGGTAACAAAGAACTAAAAACAAGCACGTTATAAATACCGTGAACATACAAGGACAAAACATAATAATATACGTCGTAATGAATTAATGAAAATGAATTAATGGCTTTTATATGTCGCTTATCAACAATCATCACATGCTCTAAAGGCTTAAAGTAGAACATTTGCCCCCGGGAAACAATATAAATGGATACATGTTTGCAAAATCTTATTGGAAAGGCAATAAATAATCATTACTTCAGTGTGATCCATGGTCTTGCCGACAGTTGAGACGCGTTTTTCTATTGGGCAATCCCTTGTGGACTGGAAGGAAACTGGACTAGTCTCTGTTGATCCATAACATACCTGGTAATATGATAATATGCAGTAAAGACAAATTATATTTGAAGAGAGAAATAGAAATAATACTTATTCTAAGAAAGAGAAACGCATGAAAAAACCACCCACAAATGTACAATGTTGATAATTTCTAAAATTCTTTTCCTCACGCACATCGTCTCTTTTGGACATTAATCAAGTACAAAGGCAATCTTAAAGGCAAAATTGAGTACATTTATGGGTGATGTGTGTGTGTGTGTGTGTGTGTGTGTGTGTGTGTGTGTGTGTGTGTTGTGTGTGTGTGTGTGTTGGTGTAAATATGGGAGTAACATTTCCATGATTAATAAGAAAAAAGTTTTCATTGTTTTTAGAGCTGGGATAGGTTTATTCACAATCAAATATTGTCAAAGTTTTCCCTTATTTTGTGCGGTTAGCCAATTGACAACTGTTAAGGTCCAAATAGTAGTTGTAAGAGCAATAAATGGAAAATAATTAGAACTAGTTGAAGAAGTCAGGCAATGTAAAATCGATATATTAGACGTAACAGAAACAAAAAATAAAAAAATAAAAATAATAATAATAATAATAAAAATAAAAATCCATCCCCCAACAACCAACCAACCATCATTTGCTTGATGTTCATTATTGAAACAACAGCTCTCATGATCTCCACAGGACAGGGTGCCCCAGCCATTATGCCTGTGGTGAGTGAGGAGAAATCAGTTGTTTTGCATCGCGGATGATTCAGCATGTCGATGAACATTGTGGGAACTGCATACACAGAATTGCACCTGAAGTTAGATTTTGTTTAAATGTGATCAAAAGATTATGAAGCGTATTCTCCATTAGAATATATTATGATGATGATGATGATGATGATGGTGGCGGTGGTGGTGGTCGTCGCCACCACCACCATCATCATCATCATCATCATTATCATATCATCATCATAAATATAAATCTCATTGCAAAACAGGCAAGAACATTCACATAAAAGAAAAAGGCTAAATGTGTTATTTTTTTGTTTTATTTTAACAGTTTGGTAATGTTGTTTGAAAGCATGAAAATGTCCTCATCGCTATGCCTACCTGGTTGAACTGAAAATTCTACTGAAATGTAAATTTAGCACCAGCAGGTCATCATCATCATCAGTCTCAAGCATTGAATGCTGCCATGCCTAACCCCAAAAATTTTCTCAGACACAGAACTAAGCCAAAAATCAGTGTGGAGACAGAAATATTAATCCCATTAACCCACCGACTACCACCATTGCACAAAGGCAATTCTCAAATTCCTGGTTGCATAACCATAGAAAATGTTGCATTTAGGCAAGCCCAGTAGTTTGTATTAAAATTTATTGTCTATCATTTTACTTTCATTTTCAACTGGAAGGAACTCTTTAATCATGGAATTTGATTTTTGGTGAATTGTTTACTGCTGTTGCTGAAATTATTATTAAAGCGGGTGACTTGCACATCATTCAAGTTTGAATATCAAACTAGAATTGGTGGTAACAATGGCTAAAATAAGACTAAAAATTTAAAAACTGTGTGTTTTTTGACTCGTATTCATTTAGCTCTTACTTCAAAGCTTCTATGGCTTGGAGAGTGTAATCAGTATCAAATGATAGAGAAGGAAATACAACAGTTGCTCCGTGTGCAATAGATTGTAAACCAGCCACCACCATCCCAGAGCAATGATACAAAGGTACGGGCGCACAGATAACTCCGTCCTGTGGGTTGAATAAGACAAAACATAGTATTGCAGTGTAGTCCACTAGTAATTAAATCACTATTAGCCATCAGACATGTCTCAATGCATACATCACAATAATGATATAATAATAATAATAATAATAATAATAATAATAATAATAATAATAATAATAATAATAATAATATTAATAATACTTTATTGCATCCTTTCGGAAATAACCCATCTTTGTGAGAGCCTTTCTATCAAAGCTATATCAAACTGAAAAGACTCTTTACACATTTTTTCCTGACTCCACTCAGATGTGAATCAATATACAGTACCTAGCTACAGGCAAAGACATATATTGTCAGTATGGTTGTTCGATGCACCTAACAGGCAACACTACTGTACGCTCCCCATGGGAATTGATAAGGTAATCAAATGACATGGGACTGCTGTGGGGTAAATGGTACAAAGTCTGAGTGTTGCCTGTCCATGTACGAGGAAGGAGAGAGTCTATAAACACATCTCTATCTTATATCTTTTATCTTTAACGATTGAGTACCACACAATAATCATTCTCCATATTCAAATACAACAACAACGAAAAATAAATTAAAAATTTCACACTACCCAATTATGCAAACAACAATAATTCCCACTCCCCCTCACCTCTTGGACAGCCAGCTGGTCCTTCAGGTCCCTGTTCGTGTCCCTCATGGCCATCTTAGTCCTAGTCTGTTCCAGCCAACTCATCAATTCACCGACCTCTTTCTCAAAGGCTTCCATTCGTTGGTTGGCCTCCTCTAGGGCAGATAGCTGTACACCCACCTGAACGATTTGAAGGAATAACAATCATGTATGAATGAATCATCTGAATAAACTATATCAATATCAGTAATGTATAAATGGATAAGCTATATCAGTATCAATAATGTATGGATGTATGAATGGATATACGGTATGAGTAACATTTGATGTTGATCCTGTAGTAAATTACTATTTTGGGTTCGAACCTTGATCAGAAAAGTCACTGCGAGCTTTTGAAGTTTTAAAGTCTATGTAAACACATGTTTCATATAATATGACGGGATTTGAACCGGAACTACAAGGTTTTGGACAATTTAACACAGGCCCTGACTTCATAGAATTGTTTAAAAAAAATGCAATTTACTCTCGTAACTTTAATAATGAACGACAGTGTACTTGTTAGACCGGTTATACAAAAGTTCAATAAATTATCGGCATTTATTGCCCAAGAAAATGTAGTGTGTCACATCTTATCAAAGGGAAATCATTCCCTTTGCATAATATGAGACTTTCAATTTACATTGTTATCTCCCTTCGTTAAACAGCCTCGGCATTTAAAACGGCTAATGTTATAACATCCACATTGAATCCGTTCCTCTTCGTCCCTTTTTACATTCTTCATAGACTGCTGCCACTTCTATAATTTTGCCTGATAACTTTTCTTCTCAAGTAGGACAACTCAAAGTTCTCATCTCGGAATTAACCTTTTCACAAAATACAAACAACAACATGATATACAAAGACGTGACAGGAAAGCTTTCAGCGTCATCCTGAGGGAAAAACAAATCAATCGTTAAATCGATGGATCAATGCATCAATCAATCACAAAATAATCCAATATTGTGCTCTGTTCGTTTCACACTACCGAACACCAATCCCCCTGTTGCGAGCAAAGCAATCCCTCACAACAACAAAAAAAACCCCCCCCCCCCCCCCGAAACAACAACAAACCTAATAAGCCCAAAATAAACAAGCAAACATCAACAAACAAAAAACCCCCCAAAAAACCACAAACAACAAAAAATAAACAAAAAACAAAACAAAACAACCAAAAACAAAATCACCCAAAAAACCCACAACAAAACAACAACAGTAAAAAAATACAAAACAAACCCAAACGAAAATTATATAACAAACAAAAACGAAGAAAAACAATCAAACAACAATTAGACACAACAAAGACCCAAAACCAACCAACCAACCAAACAACCAAACAACAATTAGACACAACAAAGACCAAAAACCAACCAACCAACCAACCAACCAACCAACCCAACAAACAACAATTAGACACAACAAAGACCCAAAAACCAACCAACCAACCAAACAACCAACCAAACAAACAAACAAATAAACAAATAATTTGTCTCTTTTTCTGTTACCTTGGTTTGAACGGAGTTGACTTTGTTCTTGAATTCCGCGACTTTGGTCATGGTGGCTGGTGATGTACAGACCTGCTCTAGCTGCTTGACCATGGCTTGGAGTGCGATGACTTTGTCCTGGTTCGGGTCCACTTCTCGATGGACGCGCTGAGGACGTCAATACATGAATGAATACACGTGAGAAAGTAATTGATTGGCGTGGAGGGTTGGTTGTGGACGCAAAGGAGAACGTAGTAATAAAAGCAAATAGAGAAATTGCTCTTGATTTCAAAATTGCGCACTTCATAATGTAATGTATACCCAAGACAAACGAGCAATGAAATATTTCCCTGGTTGTCTGCAATTGATTTTTTTCCCGCCCCCTTTTCTTCCCAGACCTATCTACCTATCTACCTACCTACCTACCTACCTATCTATCTATTGATTTATCGATAGATCTG
>JARFNW010137379.1:0-10725 GCA_031763155.1 Dirona albolineata | reverse complement strand
TGGTATTGTATGGTATGGTATGGTTTGGCATGGAATCGTTTCCGACTTTTTACTATTTTAAAGTTTTTTTTTGGTGCACAGTGGGCTGATCCCCTGCTTACAAATCTTGATCCATAGATACTCCAGCTCTGTATCAGGCGATGTGTACTAGTGGGGCACAGACTTGCACTTAAC
Source organism: Dirona albolineata (assembly GCA_031763155.1). Classification (NCBI taxonomy): domain Eukaryota; kingdom Metazoa; phylum Mollusca; class Gastropoda; order Nudibranchia; family Dironidae; genus Dirona; species Dirona albolineata. The sequence continues at coordinate 10,551 of JARFNW010137379.1, read as the reverse complement.
CTGTATACGTTTTACCTGGGTCTGCTCATCGATGCCATCTGCCTTGGTCACTGTCCTCGGCCAGACACAGAGCTGGTTTAATTACGGTACTAAAGGCAACATCTGATAACAACCAAACGAAGTATGTTGGTGTGCAAATCGTTTGACGAAGGAGACGAGTTTCACGATAAAGGATGCGGGACGACAATATGCCAAGAACGACAACCTACTTACAAACTACACGAGTGCAAATCTTAGTTATTAGTTATCGTTCCTGCATGTTTTGCCGCCCAGCTTTGAAATGTATATGGTGACGCGTCACTGGTAGATTTATCGTCAGAGTTCCACTTCTGCCATCCCCGAAACGGAATTTGTCTAGATAAATAATCACAGAACTTCAGAATTTGGGCGGGGGAGGGGGGAGGGGCGGGAGTCTTTTCCAGATAACATAATTCGAAAGGAAAATGAAAGGCCAGCAAAAAAAGTGACACGACTGGTTGATGCACAGAATAAGAATTTACATAGAAGCGACAATTGGGCCTATTTGCCTTAGGTGATATTGGCTGCGACAAGACTAAATAAACATGGCGGATATGATGGTGTTAAATAGTGTTCACCGCCATTTTGTTTTAGTTTTCTAGTGACATTATGTGCTACGACAGTTGTGCCATAAAACTCGTCTATTGTCGCTTCTGATAATTTTTAAAAATTCTGTGCGTTGATGTGGACGGGTAAGACATGAATCTTACGGGAAGTGAATCAAGAAGGCAATTCTGATACATACTGACTCAGCTATGCAGTGGGCTCATCACATGCTTGTCTTTAATTCCTGATGCACAGTCTTTCTAGCCATGTGTTAGGTGATGAGTGTTGTAATTCCTCATTGACATTTGGATTCACTTCCATTTGTCATTTGCACCCTTCAAAGCTTGGCATATGGCTGGCTCGTACACTGCTTTTTGCGGTATAAAGTGGACTTGATAAACAAACAAACAGACTCAACCACCTACAATCACACAATGAAGAGTTTTAATTCTTCTTCTTTCAGTAGGACGCAAAAGTCATGTCTGCCCATTAGCCTATTGCAAACAATGTTCCATACAGAAATAAACATCCACATCATTCAGGAGCTCTAATATAATTTTATTTATTGCATTTCTAAATGCATCCAAAACCAAACTGCTGATTGTGCGATAAAATAAGCTGTGTTTGTATGTCATTCGATTAGACGTATGATTTTTTTGCGATCGCAAGTAAGAGTGCGGAAAAAATAATCAAACAAATGAAATGATCGATAAATTGGTCTCGGACAGATTGCCTTGCTTTGCCTTCTGATCCGATTAAACACCTTTGAATGATTTAATTTGATGCACCGCTGTCTATAAACCAAACAAAACAAACAAACAAATCAATAAATAAACAAAAAACAAACAAACAAGCCAGACCAAACCAGGCAGAAAAAATTAAACAAATAGAGGAGATCGTGAAATAATAAAGTTTTTTGATAATGATCATAATAATGATAATGACAATAATAGTAATCATAATGATAATAACAATAATGATGATGATGATGATGATGATGATGACGACGATGACGACGACGACGATGATGATGGTGATGATGATGATGATGATGATGATGACGATGATGATGACGATGATGATGACGATGATGATGATGATGATGATGATGATGATGATGATGAGGATGATGATAATCTGTGTGAAGATGATACAAAACAGAAGCAGTGATTTACCTTTCCTCCGTCGTGTCGCCAAATCAATTTACCTGCCTAGTTCCAACAATGCTTCAAACATCGATATTCGCCAAGCCTTTCTAATTTGATCAAACTCAATAAGACATCCACATTGTCTTCTCGTAACGCGACAAATCGAAATCCGTACAACAAAATTTATCAACCACAAAACCAGTCTTAAATACAAGATGGCGTGGAGTAATACATGAACAAAGCAGTTGTTTTAGCAACGAAGGTGTTAGTGAAATTACAAAAAGGCACGCTTGTTGAGGGATTAATTATTAGTATCAATACATAGACACGGTCCAATGTTATGAAAGTGGAAATTATCTGAAGGCACGGCCATGCCAGAAAATGATGGATGTTTTGTAATGGTAATGTAAAAAGGCTATCTGGCTAGACTGTGGGCATCGAGTATATTGCCCAATGAAATCCGAGTATGAAGACAGGCGAGAAATAGGCGACCAATGGGAATGGAGTATTGTGTGATGCTGTGTCATTTGTACTGACGTCATGACTAGTTCGTTAATTCGTTGATTAGGAATAGATGATTGGGTGGGTGTAGTTGTTGGCAGGTAAGAATAGCTTTGGAGATGGGAGTGGTCCGATGGGTTTCCTTTCGTTGTTGTGGTTGCTGTTTTTGTTGTTGTTGTTGTTGTTGTTGTTGTAGTTGTTGTTATTGTTGTTATTGTAAAATCGGAAACATGCAATGACGTTGGTGACAATACGGGTTTCAATTGCGACGATGATGATGATGATGATGATGATGATGATGATGATGATGATGATGATGATGATGATGATGATGATGATGATGATGATTATGATGATGATTATGGGCCACATGAAATGGGCAGAGTCGAAAATGGCACCGCTCGCTATATATTGAGTTTGAAACCACTTGTGGGGGGAGGGCGGGGGGGGGGGGGGTCAGAACACAACAACAACCATGGACCCGCCGGACGACAGTGAACACACGGGACCTCCTGTTTCCCGCCCCAAACGAGAGGGTCAGAGATCCGACTCCACTACATAGAGTCACGTGACGCAGTCATCATGATTCGAACTAGTTTTGTTTCCAACTCCAAAAAAACCAACAGCTCCATGTCATCATAGAATTCCGTCTTGGGGCCGTATGCACAAACCGTACGTTAACAGAGGAGTCATGCATGCATGCGGCCATTGAATCACTATAATGACGTCATATGTAGAGTATAATTCAATGCAAAATGGTACTCAAAACATGACGTCATCATAAATATTCAATGGCTGCATGCTTGTCATATTGGTAAACATAGCAGCGTCTGTGCATACGACCCATGAGCGTGCTTGTCTAGAGGTGTTTAATTCATGGCTTGTCAAATAAACAAGAATCGCGTGAGATAAATCACAGTCGCCCAGCCATTATGGGTGTCGGGTATGGAATGACACACTTATAAGTGACGGATATTAATTATTTATCTCAAGAATGAAATCACAGCCACCGATTACTTACATACACAGATCGACTACACAATGCTAATAATCTGTAGCCAACACGGATCAATACTGCCATGGAGTCACGTACGACACCCAGTTGTTTCGCCTTCCCTTCACTACCAACGATAGATCGTGCCCATGTCAAAATAAAATGTATGCCACTTATATATACGATCGTATTTTGTTTTGTCCAAAGCCTGTCTATAACATACAACCTCATATCAATAACTGTATGCATAATGTTGATTTTCGACTCTAGTTACTCGCCATTTAGCCAACAAACAAAAGACACATTCTTCATATTTTTGACTCTAGTTACTCGTCATTTAGTCAACAAACAAAAGACACAATCTTCATAGAACAGTATGAACAGGTTTATTTATTCATGCTTTAGGCGGAGTTGTCGTGACGTCAGTGTCATTGAATAGAAGATCGTTAGAAGATTCCCCCCACCAACATGACCTTGCTATTTGGTAAGAACCGAAAAAAAAAACCCCAAACACATGAGATTCCTTATTAATGATAATGAAATTTATTTATATTGCGCCCAATCCCATCACATGATAGCTCTAGGCGCACATACATCAATATTAAAAGCACATATTACATTTTATATAAATTTTTTTATTCACCATTAGAAAATTGTTTGTCACTGTACGTTTTACTCAAAATAGACCGACATCTGAGAAATGGAAACACAAAGCAAACAGTTTTCGCCTTTTATGGCCAGCCAAAGCGTGTTCAGTTTACTAAAACTACAGAGCGTATAAATCAGAGGAAATGATTGACAGCACAAAACATCAACGTTTCGACCCAAGACCTTCGTCGAGCCACAATTAACAAGGATCCGAACAAAGGTAAACCATAAAAATGAATACAGATATGACGAATAAAAACAAGGTACAGCAGGAATGGATGGAAACAAATGCAACATAGTAATAATAACCTGCCTAAGCTATATTGACTTGAGCAAAAATAGATAATATAGCCTTTTTCATGTTTTATGTTTTGATCTTTTCTATGTTTGTTAACTCATGAAAGGGAGACCCACGATTTTCTGCATTGTGTTTATATTTATTGTTACTCTTGAAGTTATACCAATGTATTATGTACCTATACATACATACATACATACATACATACATACATACATACATACATACTTACATATATACATACATACATACATACATACACACATACATACATACATACATACATTCGTTGCATACATACATACATCTATACATACATACATACATACATATACACACACATACATACATACATACATACACACTTACATACATATAATATACATACATAAATGTACTTACGCACATACATACATACATAGACACACACGAACATACATGTATACATACATACATTCATACATACATACACACACATACATACACTCAAACATACATACATACATAATTAAAAGCATAGCAGATAATAATATGTAGCTCTTCAGCAAGAGTTATAAAATAAAAATAAAAGGAAAGAATAGAAATGATAGAGTATTCAAAAGAGTAGACAGAGACTGAACTTTACTTTATTCGATTTTGTAAAAAGACGAATTCAGCAGGGTTTGGCATCATCTCACTTTTCATTTATTTTCAATTTTATTATTATTATTATTATTTTATTTTTGTTTCCACTTTTCGGGAGACATGATACCTTAGACATGCTATGTATATCTTTGTAGAGCCGGCGAATTAAAGACGAGCTCGAGAGACGAGACGACAAAAGACCATCGGGAGCAGACACGTCAGGCCAGACAAATTGGGGGCGGGGTGGAGGGGCATACGCTATTCTGGTCCACGGTCAGGGGAATCAACTCTTCTGGCTTTACCACCATCATTGTCTGTTGGGGTCGAAATAGAACGCCCACACTTGAGACACACTGTGTATTTTTGTAGTCGCCAGTGATACCACAACAGAAACACAATATAGACTAGTACATAGTCTTTGCTATCTTTTTGGTCTTTCCACTTGACATGGTCATAACGAGACTGCCGGTCACGGTTAATTTTAGCCGCCTCACGTACGTCTTGAGACGTGAGATTGGGTACAATAGTTCTCTGGCTGGTTGCATAGACACAGATAGCGCCGAAGCTTTGATTAACAGATGGAAAGAAGCCTTGTTTATATCTGGGTGTTTGTGATTGGACATTGAAGTCAAGAACAGTTTTAACTTGGTGATTTTCTTAATCAATCTAAATTATACATAATCTTATTATTCCCTGTAACTGTGAGCCTTCTTTCTTAATTGTCTTAGGCACAGGGTATTGAATGTATGCGACAGCAATAATGAATTCCGAATTAAAATTATAGTCAGGAAACTGTTGGAAAAGATGTAATGCATCTATATTTTGAAACATTTTTTCAATAATCTTGTGATTGGATTTTAAACATATCTACTTACTTTATCATCTCAGGTCCAGTGCTTCGAAATAATAGCTCCATATCATTATTAACGCAAATAACCATCTTCAAAACTAAGTCTTAAAATAGGAATCGTTAATTAAAGATGAACAGAAATATTATACCCCATGCGCGGGATGGAATATTGTATTTAGTCATGTGTTCCTAATTGATTGAGTGTGGTTGAATGTGACAACTGGCAGAGTCTCCCTCCCTTTGTTTCTTACTCTGTTTACTTACACTCAGAACGGTATGGTCAGATTTAATTATTATTTCGGTGGATTCCAGTTTCCCCTACCACACCTACAAATAATTAAACCATTGGGAGGGGCTTCATCAATTCAATGGTTCTTGTAGGTCCTAGTTAGTTCGGTTAAAAATAACCTTACTCTAATCAAACGAATTCCTTTCTTTTGGCTTTTTAAATGTTATTCTTTACAGTCTCATCATCATCATTATCATCGTTATCATCATCATCATCATCATCATCACCATCATCATCATCACCATTATCACCACCACCACCACCACCCTCATCATCATCATCATCATCATTATTATTATTATTATTATTATTATTATTATTATTATTATTATCATCATTATTATTATTATTGCTATTATCACTATTATCATTATTATTATCATTATCATTATCATTATTATTATCACTATTATTATCTTTATTATTATAATTATCATTATTATTATCACTATTATTATCTTTATTATTATCATTATTATTATTATTTTGTATCCCCATATTACAATTTCCGCACATTATTATTACTCTGTTTTGTTAAATCCTTAGAAATGCTACCCGTCAGCTTCCTCGGAGGAGCAGGTGAAATGGCGTGACCTCTGGTGGGTGCTGGTGGTGGTGGCCATCTTCATGGGTGTCTGCGCCATCTTCTTCATCGTCATCATCTTTTTCATGTACAGGAGGTAAGATAAATCAAGACAAGATGGGATACGATGAGATGAGATGAGGGATACGATGAGATGAGATGAGGGATACGATGAGATGAGATGAGATGAGGGATACGATGAGATGAGATGAGGGATACGATGAGATGAGGGATACAATGAGATGAGATGAGGGATACGATGAGATGAGATGAGGGATACGATGAGATGAGGGATACGATGAGATGAGATGAGGGAGTGTAGAGGATGGTTTTTACTTTAACACTGAACAAACATGCCTCGTTTCTTATGCAGTGGTTTGATGAATCAAGAATCATTATTTTCTTTCTGTTTTTGTCTTGATGACTATGTTTGTTTGTTTTTTCCTCTTATAGATACCAGAGATATATGGAAACAGAGAAATCTTGTAAGTTAAATCAATAGTTGTTTTGTTTTGTTTGGGTTTTTAAAAACTTGAAATGAATTACTTTAACTTTTAAACCATGGGTATACACCTTTCAGGTTCCGTACGCACAAACCATACGCTGACTGTTTGTTATCATATTTTGGCACTCTCATAGCATTTTGAATTCGGCAGACGACAGGTGGACCCCGGGGTCCACGTAGTAAAATAAGTAGGTTTAAGGATAGGTGGACCCCGGGCTGGCTTGTGATCCATGGTTAGTTCCTAGTCTATAAAGATAATGTTTTAAAACAACAACTGTATGTATACGATCTAATATCGATCTAAAAAGGTATTTTTAAATATGATGATTTAGGTAGAAACCAACTCGGAATAATATCGAACCGAGTCTGTCCACCATGTTTGTTATATTATTTTATTTCTAACCTTACCCTAACATGACGATGTCAGACAGATTTTCATTGGTCTATCCTAAAAACCCCGGGGTCCACCTATCCACTTTCATTGAATTCTACTTACAACACAACATGATTTTAGTTATTCTCACATAGCATACTGTCTGTGTATACACCCTCAGATATTTTTTTTCTGACAGAATTTTTTTACATGTGTATATATGTTATATTCATAATCAGTGAATATCTAAAAGATTTATAACGCTGCCTCAGTTAATTTATTTTTGTTGTCCACATGAAGATTCTTTTCCATTGATCGTTTTACACCCTTGGGTTTTATCGTCATGACAGCTATTATTATTATGCTTGTGCAGGATTGGTTGTCAAATTAAAATGAGAGCATTTAGCTTTCGGACGCTTTTAAAAAAATGTAAATTGTATAATTGTTTTGGTAATCAAGCTCACATTATTTTGAGCATTTATAATGTTGCTGGTGTTGTTGACAAGTAAGTGGAAAATGAGCTTGGAGAAGGGAAAGGACGGCACATCGCGAAAAAGACAGTCGGAGTTTGCAAGTGATTCAGAATAGATTGGGGTTACCTTGAGAACGTTGTTGGAATAGGTGAAGTGAAAAACAATTGCTTGGGTTTTTCCATTTCCCAGTCTATTGTGAGTAAAAATGTACCGTGACAAACAACTTTCCAATGCTGAATAAGGAATCTCACAATATATTTTTTGTAGTACATCCCGAATAGCAAGGTCAAGGTTGCTAGGGAAAATCTTCCACTGATCTTGTCTTATTCACTTATTTTATAGATTAATTTAATCAATTATTGATTTTCTTTTTTGTATTGATTTTCAGACCTTGTGCCACAGTAAAAGACGCTTGCAGTTATTGGATGAGGAGCAACGAATGGGCTGTGATCAATTTAACTAAAACATTTATTTTGCATGAGAACCAATTGTAGTAAGGGTCATTTTTGACCAGTCTGTTTGAAGAACAGCCAGTAATTATTAACACCTTTACATGCATTTTTGTTGCCATGGTTTGTCGTCAAGGAATATTAGAATATTTCACCGTTAGACGTAGACTTTTGTATAAGAGAATCCTCAAAGAAATCTGTCTCCCAAGTCGATTATAACAAGCTAAACGTCACGGAGGACATTTTCTGAATTTGATTTCGGCCTTTGAATTCGCGACAGGCGATGATGCTATTTTTACTCTGTGGAGATTGACAATAATCTTAGCCTTGACTAACCTTACAGTTTAGTTTTACATATATACGAATATATATGTATGTGTTTATATATTTATGAAAGAACAACGTTTGCCACCCAGGGTTACACTGTCAAGCTATATTTATGTGAAAATACATCAATAAACTATTCATGACCAGTTTTTTTTTTTATGGAATCGGCATGGAAAAAAAATAAAAAAATCAAACCAATTGTTTTCTAGCATAAACCATCTACTTACGCATGTCAGTGGATTCCTTCTTTTTTTTCCCCCCTGTAATATTTTATTTATTTTTTGTGCGTGTGTTTGTCCAATGGTGTGATGAGAGGCATGTGTGACCTATATGTGTGAGACAAGACTGTGTTAAAATGTTGTTTTTACTACTTAAATGAAGTGGAATACATATACTATACGTATATATGTATATCTGTATCGCTTCCATTGTGCCTTGTCACCTTTCCTAGCGTATCGATTTATACCGTATGAAAGCCATATGTCAATTTACTAACTATTTTCGTAAGAGGCAAAATTATATTTTCTGCCTGTCGGTACTTTATTTCCTTTAAGAATAAATGATCAAATTTTAAATGATTTTGAACTGAATAGGCTGTAATATCTCTAGCTATTGTTGGTGCTTTTTTTTCTCTTTGTCATTTATTTTCCATCTCTTGAGTTTAAAGGTTTTGTGTACAAGCTCAAACTTAGTTTCCCCCCTACCCCCCCTCCTCCTCCCCCCTTTTTGCATCTCTTGCCTAGAAATGTTGTAAAATGATGATTTGAGGGGGGGGGGGGGGGGGGCAATCGTAACAGCCTTTATGATAATATATTCTCTGTCCTAGAACCATAGAAGAAGTAGAATTGAGCAAAGCAATTTTTCAAAAACTATGCTGCATGCCGTGATTATGTTTAGAGACTTTCACAGACAAAAAAGCTGTAGTGAATATGAAACGTAATCTGCTCAAACTCAAACCCCACGTTACCTCATGATAATTTGGCGATGGAATTGTCCAGGAAGATAACCTACCAGGCTCTCATTAAAGATTTCATATTTATTATTTCATACGACTTGTATTCTATGCACATCAACAACCGTTTTTGGGGTTTTTTTCAATTTATCTCTATTCTTGCCATTGATATTTTGTGATCAGATATTTTTTATGTATAATATTAATTTTTTATTTTTATTTTTTTTTCGTAATCATCATTTTCCAAGTTTGACTTTCCCTTTTTCATTTTGGTTCATTTTTATTTTTTTGACAAATTTACTTTCATTAAATTATATGGCCCTCTACTTTAAGCTTAAAAGTTTTGTGAACATTGATTTGAGATGTAGGTAGGTAACCTTTAAGTGTTAAATTTCCTGTGTATAGTTTCTATACATATTCAGCAATTTAATTTTCATTTTGTATGCGTATACATATATATATATACATAAGTATTTATTCATAAATAAAGAAATTATTTCAATATATTTACAAATGTATGTTGTAGCTTTTATCCTGTTGAAATTAATAAACCATATTTTAAAAATGATCTATATGAATATTTTGGAATTACACTCTAGAATTTTAAATCCGAAATGTTTGGGCCCTTCCGAACAATTTCAGATTAACCTTAACCACCACCTGTGGGTCTTTTTTGACCCAGTGACTTACGAATCTCTCTTTGTGCATCACTGGGTCAAAAAGACACAAATAAATGAGCCATGAAATTTATGGGGTTGCCAAAACAAATTCATAATGAAAATGTTTCTGAGAAAACTGAGAAAACATCACACATGGGTCGAAAAATGTTTGAAGCAAAAATGATATGTAGAGTTTGAAGGGGCTGTTTATTCATTGAAAGATACAGTGATTGGATATGTACATGGGGTGGGTCAGTTAGACACAGTGATTGGATATGTACATGGGGTGGGTCAGTTAGACACAGTGATTGGAT
>JARFNW010137368.1:0-10727 GCA_031763155.1 Dirona albolineata | reverse complement strand
TCTCTCTCTCTCTCTCTCTCTCTCTCTCTCTCTCTCTCTCTCTCTCTCTCTCTTTCATTATCTCTCACTTTCTCTCTAATTCTCACTTTCTCTCTCTATATATATACACACACACACACACACACACACACACATACACAGACCCACACACATACATATATATTTATACAATATATTACTCGAACTCTTGACAATATAATAATATACTACTGTATGTATAATATGCCTAGGCGACAACACTTCCCGAGTGTAATTGTCCTTGTCCAAAAATTTAATTCGCGCCTAAGAGAAACAGTCCGCTTGTGGCGTATTAAATGTTCCTTTGCTTTCCCGTCGCAAATGTAAAGCGCTCAGAGCATGGTAATGATCGTGAATACGCGCTATCTAAATGTCCATTTACATCTGAGAAGGATAACGTCCAGCACTCTCTGGCTCCAGGAAACGATGGAATGAGGCCTGTCAAAAGCTACAAATCAGATCAAGAAGAAGAAAGAAGAAAGAAGGAAAATGGTAGAGATAGATAGCTCCAAGTGAAAACAAGTCACAAAAAAAGAGCTTGTAGTCCCCCCTCCCACAGCCAACAAACTCAGAAAACATAAGACACAAACTGGTTTTCTGAGATTTGCACAGAACACACCACACGGCTCTGAAATTATCCGCTTGAGTTTACCTTATCCGTTTGTGTTTTTATGGGGTTTTTTGTGTATTGGTTGGCTTACGAAGGGGAGACCCGAACGTTGTTTGGTTCGTTACTTGTCTTTACACTTGGAGCTATACCGGTTTTCATATTGTTTTCTTTCCATCTCTCTTATCTGGCTCCAGGCCCCATTGACACAAGTCGCTGCTTCCAATCCTGAATGTATGACACGGGTGCTGTGCTCAATCACTATTTTAATATTATACACAACACTCTCAAGTGACGCAGAGAGAAATAGTGTACATTTATATAGCGCTTATTCACGATCATCACCATGCTCTAAGCGCTTACAGTAGCACATTTGCCCCAGGAAAGCAACGGGACACTCAACACTTAATACGCCAAACGCAGCCTATTAGGCGCGAATACAATGTTTTGGACAAGGACAAACGCTGCTTACAACCGAGGGAACCTCCGAATTTAATGTCCGTATCCGATAGGACGATAAGAAGAAAATAAAACCAACTATCTAATATACCGATGACATGTTTTCCCTATTTCACATGTGAAATATCACTTACCCTCTGAGTCATCTGTCGTGCGTGAGATAAACTCACCAACCTCCCAAACAACGTGCATTTTCAAGGCCTGGCAAAAGGCGCGAGTGAATGGTTTAAACATTAAGGTTAACTTAAGATGGTGGATCAAATAGAACATGGACATGACTTATTCAGTTATCATTATGTTGAAACAGGTGAAACCCGCTTGCTTGGGTTTTTCATTTCACAGAGATCGGCCTATTGTGAATAGAATGTGCCGCGACAAAAAACAAACAAACAACAACCCAAAAATAAATTTCCAATGAATCTCATGATTTTTTTTCGGTACTTCCGGAATAGCAAGGTCAAGTTGCTGGGGATAATCTTCTAACGATCTTGTCCAATTAAGTCCCTTGCAAAGTGGGTTGACCCATGTGTCGCTGGATATACTGTATATCATTTTCATCCCACTTGATTTGATCAAACCATTACAAGTTGCATAGATGCTCACACTCACATCAATACAGACCTTATAAACACTCGTGAAATGAAATTGATATCCAACGTCACTCGTGTAATTTCTACTATTCAATCACCAATAACTTCAACCGAGACCACCCCGCCCCGCCCCCCCCCCCCCCGCCCCACACCCGCTCTCCGACACACACACACACAGAAAACACACTGGATAAGTGTGGCCACACGTCTAATCGCGCTATCATCGCGCTGTGTTTTTATGTTTTTTTGTGTGAGTGTGTGTTTGTTGGCTTACGAAGGGGAGGCCCGAAACGTTCTTTGTTTCGTTTCTTGTTGTTACACTTGGAGCTATACCGGTTTTCATTTTGTCTTCTTTCCATCTGGCTCTAGGCCACATTGACACACGTCGCCTCTTCCAATCCTGAATGTGTGACACAGATGCTGTGCTCAATCACGATCTTAATATTATGTCTGAGCGGTCATCACTGTAACTCGGGTGTCCATCGCGCGGTGGACACTTGCCATGTGGCCACTACAACTATAACCACGTCCAAACATCTTCTCTTCACAGCTGCTAGCGCGTCTCTAAGCCCGGCTCGTGGTAAGACGTGCGGACATCGGGTAAGAAATTGTTTATACGTTCATATGTCCAGTGGCATTGTTTAGAATTCTGGTAAACAGATCAACAACAATGGCATTTTGTACAGGCCAAAACCGTTGGATGGGTTTTCCATTTCCCCGAGGTCGTTCTATTGTGAGAAAAAAGTACCGTAACAAACAACTTTCCAATGGTGAATAAGAAATTTCATATAGCAAGGTCAAGTTGCTGGGGGAAACCTTCTTACGATCTTGTCCTATTCTTGCCGCTCAGTGTTTGAAATTATGAAAACGAAACCCAACAGCACCCCCCCCCCCCCCTCTTTTCCCTATACGAGTCATTTCTATGTAACAACAAAATGTCGAAGCCATGGCAAACACGTTTGTAAAGTAAAGAAAAGTCATTAAGAGCCTTGAAGCCCATAAAGTCGGTGCTTATCCCGGTTTCCGTGGTATGAAGCGGACACAGTGACAATAATGGATAAGACACTGGTCTACGGCAGATTACTTCCCCAGCTGTAAGCTGGTGGCCATGACGGTAGCCTTATTGCAAATCCTAAAGTTTTTTCATTGAGGGGCAATGTATAAAGCAAGACGAAAGATGGTCGAAAAGGGTGTTTGTGTGGGAGGGGGGGGGGGTATGATGGAACCAATATCTGCTTCGGCAACACCGCTTTTCCGGCAACATTAGACCGACTCGCGACTCCGGCTCCCCCTTCCGACAATCTTTTTTTTCTTTCTTGTTTATTGTATTATTATTATTATTATTATTATTATTACTATTATGTTAACCACCAACTGTTAGTTTCCGCTCCCTACCGTACTCATTTATTTCGTACACCATTTGACTTTGAAGTCTCGACTGTCTATTCGCCGAACATGATGAGGAAGAAACCTGTTTTATACCTGTACTGTGAATGCAAACTACACCAAACTGTTAAAAAATACTATTTGATGGTGTGTGTATCATGGACAGGGGGAAAGGGGGTGGGGTTGAGAGAGAGAAGGATGGAAAAGGGAGGCAACAATGAAATAGGGTTTGCAATGTTAATTTTCATGAGTTATCTTTCTTGTAATTATCCAGTAGTTCTATTCCGCGAAGCAGGTGAGCTGGCCGAGTGGTTAAGAGCCAACTCAGCGAAAAAGAATCACCTTGTTTCTTTTTTTGTGGGGGTCAAGGCTCTATTCGGCAATCTACAAAATCGTTGAAAAATAACATTAAGACAGAAGAAAACAGAGTGAGATCCTACCACCAGTGTGTTTGAGATGATAACTTGATTTCAGTAAACATCTATCAAAATCAGCAGTGGGGCTGCCTGAAGCCCTTACAACATTTTGCCATTTCATCCGATCCGTTCCAAACTGTGTCTTTTTAATACAAACCTATAACCATTGTACAAACCAATTCAATAAGGGTAAATAATCTCTCCCCCCCCCCAAAAAAAAATAAAATAATAATTTAAAAAATAAAATAAAAAACATGATGAAATAATAATAATAAAATAATAAATAAATAAATAATTATTTTAAAAAAATAATAATAATAGAAAAAATCAAACAAACAAAAAATCCCAGAAAAACAACAACAACAAAAATTCAACAAAAAGACCCCAAACAAAAACAATAAAACACCCACAAAAATAAATAGAAAACCAACAACACACACAAACAAACAAACTAACAAACGTGTATACATCACCACATGAGGTTATGTTTGACTTACTAACACAGAAAGACATCATGTTAAGTTTCTCTTCATTAGATTCATAGGTTTATTACAATTATATTTTCGTAGTTGACAATAATCAATAAAGCTTTAAAATGACTTGAAATAAACACAGAACAAGTACATATCATTATTATGTTAAAGTTATAATAATAGATGACATCTTACACCAGCAAATCTCATCCATTACTGAACATACCCAAATTAAAAACATCGTAGTAGAAGTAAAAAGGTTTCAAGCGACCTCATCAAGTTTTGTTTTTTTGTTTTGATTTTTGTTTTTACTACATATACCCATTCACACTGTATATTCCACTCACAACACATCTTATGTCCAAATCAATATCAACACATCTGTCTTAACTTAAACTGCATGAGCCCCATCCACACACCTCACGACATCCTTTACTTTTCTCGTTTTCAATAATCTGTAACTGTGAGATAATACAAACTTTATTGCACAGAATAAAATGGAAAGTTATTTTAAACAATTACAGATTGCAAAGTTAAGTTGTTTTTTTACCCACTAAAACAATAACAACATCTCAAAACATAATTTTATTACAGAGTTACCCTTGAAAAACAAAAGCTGAAAACAGAAGCTGCTATTTCATGAAAACAGAAGCTGCTATTTCATGAAAACAGAAGCTGCTATTTCATGAAAACAGAAGCTGCTATTTCATGAAAAAAAACAGTCATATCATATAATACTATAATATAAATAATAATAATTAAATCAACCTCAAGTCAATGTTTTCCAAGAATGGTCTGCCTGACAGTATACTCAAGTTCAAAGTTCAAGACTAATCTATCTATCCAAATTGACAAGACGGTAATTTTTTAAATAATTTTTTTTGCCTTTTTAAAGATGTAATAAATAAAGGCCGATTCCTAGGTCTTTTTATGCCAATATATTCTGTAAATGTTTTCTTTATTTTAATTCAACCTGGCTACAACAGTTTGAGAGAACCAACAAATTCTGATTAAAAAGCCACGGCCAACATAGAACTGCATGATTTATTTAGTTCTTTTCCCCTGTGGCAGTAAAATATGATGAGGAAAAGGAAGAAAAAAGAGATGTTAAAAAAAATGAGATTGAACTAGCACCAAAGACCAAACAATAATTAATATGATTAAAAACAAGTTATATAATATTCAGGGTAAGTAATAATTGTACATATAACAAGCCTCTATGTTTGACAATGTACAGTAATTAAGGTTTCGGGTTTCCCCTTTATCAAAACATTAAACCTGAAACGTTAATTACCGTACATTGTCACCCATAGAAGCTTGTTATATCTACAACTATCATTTTCCTTTTACCTGGGTTACAGAAGCCTCACCACGTTACTCATAATATTCAGGGAAACTCAATAAATAGTAATCATAGGGAGCACTGATAAAAGACTGGCCTAGATCTGTGAGGCTGAATCATAAACAACAGGTCACCAATACCAAGTTGAAATTACCAACTGCCCAACAGTCAGGACTTAAGAATCAAACACATTTCTAAGCAGCTTTACTTTCAACTTACCCTACTTGTAGAGTGCAGATGGTGGGTCACTCCTGACAACATGAACAGGCAGAAAGCTGGAAATCATAATGATAATGTAAGTAGAGGTATCTTTGGGAAGATGAAGAATAGTGCATAGAGCATAACCTGGTCATGATTAAGCGCTGTATAAATGCTATGTATTATTATTAATAAATCAAAGAAAACAAAAAGTAACTTCAAGTAGCAATTAAAAGTACTCTACAAAATTGTCACTAATGTTGACATAAATCCAGCATAACGTCATTACTGCCACCATCTGTCAGTTATCCGACAGTGTCCGATGCCGCTAAAAGTGTTGGGTAAGTAGGCATGTCGGATACCGGGGTGTAAATGGCAAACAAACAAACAAAATCTGAAAATATCAGCAAGACCAAAGACAGACTAAGTGATTCTGAAATAATAAATAATAATAATAAATGGCATTTATATAGCGCTTATCCACGATCATCACCATGCTCTAAGCGCTTTACAGTAGCACATTTACCCCGGGTAATCATAGCTTACCACTAATATAATATGAAAAAGCAAAAAAAAAAAGTCTAAAATCATACAAAGCAAAAAGTCTGAAATCAGACAAAATCTGAAAGATTTACAGCCCTGCGGATACGGGAATTGTCTCGTCACAGCAGTTATAACAGGTGGAAAGTAGGTGTCATCCGTCAAAAGATAATTACCCTTATGACTGTATATTTAATCGTCTGCTAGCCACGTGTCAATTACGATTGCACTTTTTCTTTGTTTACAGGTATAAGGCGGATTTAAGAACTGTCCACTCGATTTAGCATAAAACTTTAAAAATATTAGCTGCATGTTAAAATGACATAGTGTGTCGGATAAGTGGACTTGAATGCATTTTAAAATACTCATTTGCTCCTCAAACATATTGTCAGAGTCAAAGTGAATACGCTGGATAAGCAATAGGGAATATATGGCAATTTATTTTGTTCCCTAGTAACTCTGCCGTTAAGTTAACATGTTGGTAAAGTGAGCATGTTGATTAAGTGAGCATATCGGTTAAGTAAGAATGTTGGCCAACTGACAGTAGATAGTATTAAATTTGATGCATACTCAATAATTTCACTTTCTGCCAATGAGTTGTCACATTCCCATGAATCGTTAACTGGCTTCCATCAACACCCACTCATCATTTATTCTATTCCCGAAACAAACAGACAATCTTGAAAAAAAATGAAACCATCAGAATCCCATACATTTGCATCATCAGTCACAATCCAAATGACAAACTCAATAATAGTCACTCAATCTCCGCGTCCATTAAAAAGAAATGTCAATAGCATCCTTCTTCATATTACAATGCTCAAGTATGACATTTCAAACTCATTTTCACAATCCAAAGTAGTAAATCTCACAACTTCACAGTACAGGCAAAAACATTTGATCAATAATATAATCTTAGTATCATCAGAATATTTTTATAAAAAAACCCCAACAACACACACACGCACTACGAGGGAATAGTTTGTCTTTCCTTTAATTTATTCAATTAAGAAAATGTATCTGGCAGCCCTTTACATTCCACATGATTTGAAAATGTGCCAGCCTTCTCTGAAAAAATTAGTGGTGAGTCTCAAGAGTAAGACCAATCATGAGGTAACGTTCAATATTACCGAGTCCAAGGTATGAAGATGTTCAATACTACCAAGACCAAAGTATGAAGATGAATAAATTCCATAGTTGTGTTTTTCTATCCTCCAATTTCTTCTTCTTTTTTTCGGTAAGATGCAAAAGGCATGTCTGCCCATTATCGCAAATATTTTTCCGTACTGAAATACACGTTATAGACATCGTACTGCACGTTTAATTTAATTGAGTGCATTTTCAAATGCTTCCAAAGACAAACTGCTGATTATGTTATTGGGAGAGATTGTTCCAATCTATAATTGCGCGTGGAAAGACGCTGTGTTTGTATGTACTTGTCCTTGTGTGAGGTATTACCAATTTGCTTCTATCACATCTCGGGAAGAGGTCTGGGTTTGACCTTTAATACTTCTGAATTAGATTTTTTCTAAAAATAGAACATTTAAATTTAACATTCATTTCAGAGGCTGACTTGGCTGAGCGTATCTATAACATAAACTTGTTGAATCTGTTAATAATTTCATTGAAATATAAAAATATATGTTTCTATGGCGCTGCGTCTTTGTTCACTCAGACACAAACACCAAATCGTTTAAATTGTGTTTAGTAATCTTCGGCACATCAGGTGCATCATTGATAACATCACGGTTATTTCAAGCACCTTTTCTTTTTAGAGCAACAGAATATAATGTTATCAATATGTTCGAGAGACAGACCATTATAGTGACAATATAATGAATATATTATTGTACCCTTTTCGAAGAAAATGACAACAATGACAAAAGCTGACGGAGGGATTATGCAACCAACTTGCACCCCAGGCACCACATATGCTGATTTGTATGATAACAAATTTGCACCACATATGCTGATTTGTATCATAACAAATTCACAAGGGTTGGCATTGGAATGCAAGGTTTTATTCAGGCCTGGTCAAATCTTATTTCCTCTATCACTCCCATAGAATGATCCTTTTCTTTTATACTTATACTCTATTACTATTATATGAATCAAACAATTCTCGTTTTCAGCAACAAAGAAAACATTTTCTTATTATCCACCTTAATGAGCAGCGACTTCAAAAGGGTGATTATTATAGTCAACTAAAAAATTATATCATTATTGCTTTAACTTTAAAGAAATCCCAGAAGTTGACCTTGCTTAACACAAAAGATTTGTAGTTTATTTTTAAACACTTCAATATTCAAGGTTTTACAGTTACAGTGTTGTTCTAGACAATAATAATATAGTTGGATAATTTAAACCGCTCAAATCTGGCAACGCTAAAGAATGTAACAAAACACTAGGCCACCAGCAACGTATTGTAATTGTAATGACAGTAAAAATAAAACGATTAAATTCCAAATCAACCCACACCAATGAATCAAAACTCTGTGTGAAGAAATTTTCTGTCTCTCTGAGAAACACCATAGCAAAATCACGATTTTGTAGACAATGTTTCAAATACACCCCGTCCGTGTGCAATATAACATCACTTAAAAAACCCCCAACAAACAAACAATAATACCCCCTTCCTCAACCCCCCCCCCCCTAATAAACATCAAAACAACTAGCTACAGTGTTCAATGTACAGGAACAATAAGTTGGGAACATAAAATCTGTTTAAAAAAAAAAAAATTTAAAAAAACCGGCGCAAATCTCCTACCTTTAACAGAGAACTCATTAAGTAATAATGCTGTAAAACTAATCAGTTAATGCCTGGCAACATTCAAAATCAAATTTACAATATATATATATATACTAGGATTTACTAGCCATGGTCAACCCTGACCGACGGAGGCCTACTACTATATTATATACAAATTCATATATTATAGGCCTTTAGAAAAATGTGATTTATCCCACTTATTCTACAGGAACTAAAAAATATAATTTGCAGAACTTTGGATCTCAGATAAGTCATTAGGAAGAATGCCATTTATCATTATCACTATTATCAAACAAATAAAATACATTCTAGTTCTAGACTACTCATAAGTAATAGAAATTGACGTTTGATTTAATCAGTGACTCTGTTTTGCGTCTTTTTTTTCTGAGTATGCCATCAGAGTCAACAACACTTGGCCCAAGACTAATATAATAATACACATCAATGAACTTCAATAATGCATCAGGATTACTAGCTAAAGTTTTTAATTACAGGCGTAGGCTATGGGAGATGCACATCTTTTAAACGGCCTGTCTATTTAATCCTTAAAGGTCAGAGCGCTTATCTTTATCTGAATTTTCTAAACTGTCGTCGGGTATATGCAACTCATCA
The DNA here is from genome assembly GCA_031763155.1 of Dirona albolineata. Taxonomy (NCBI): domain Eukaryota; kingdom Metazoa; phylum Mollusca; class Gastropoda; order Nudibranchia; family Dironidae; genus Dirona; species Dirona albolineata. The sequence goes on along the minus strand of JARFNW010137368.1, from coordinate 1,316 downwards.
ATTCTGTCTAAATTTCCGTGGAAATGGTTGTAAGCCAAGAGGGCAACATTTTTAGCCCCGATGGCGCTCATTTCCAGCGCTGAAGCCGCTGACTCAATAGCATTCACGTAGTACATGCGTTCGTTGAGCACAAAGGGGGGTAAATCCATATTTGGTTTGTATTCTGGGTAGGCGAGCCAGTCTACCAGTCTGAAATCCGTCCTCTTTTCAAACAGTTTTTCCACCAGCGGCTCTGAGGGCACTTGGTTCAAAAATGTTTTCCACACCGATTCTTTGGAGTGCTGTTCAAGTTTTTCTGGCTCGACCGGAGTCTTTTTTCCAATGGAATTAAAAAATATTTCTGGGTCAATGGTGAGCAGCTCTGAAGGAAAATCCTCCTCCTTTTCAATACCGAATGTTGTCTTGTTCAGATTTCCCTGCACAAACATGGCAATAATGTTATGGTAATCTTGGCTAAACTGTGTCGCGGAATTTGGAAAGTTGACAAAATCAATTTTGGATTTAGATCCGTGGATGGGTGTGGCTACTATCACGATGTCGTATTCCCGTGTGCCTGTCTGTCCCTGATGACCGCTGTCCAGTTTGTCGTAGTTGACCTCGTAACTAACGGCGCCATGCTCTCCTTTGACCAAAGTGACACTGGTGACCTTAGCGTGGATCATATTGGCCCTGGAAGCATCGAGGAGTTGCATTGGAATCTGACCATTCCCCCCATGCAGTGACCAAAGATCAGGTTCTATCCCACACATGGTGACAGCACCTGGAATGACATAAAATCTTTTGTGATATCCAATAACATACATATTATAATATATATCTGAATAAAACAAATGCAAATCGTTGAAAATAAAATGGAAATGACTCCAATATCATCCATCCATCTTTAATGTTTTTACTGATGGAAGAAGCGTAGTCAGTATAAATCAATAAAAGCTACTAATTATCAAAAGCATGGGCTGTGCATTGAGCCGTTTGGAAAGCTGTGAATTGCAATTACATACATGATATGAAAACAACACCTTTCACCTAAGAACAGTTCATAAACACACCATTTCTGACACCACAAATAAATGAGCCATTTAGTCTTTGGAACCTAAAGAAGAATAATGAGCTTGCCTTCATTCTTATATAATCGCAAATACGTTTCTCTGGTGGATTTCTTTAAATGAAGATGTAGAAACCCAACAAGACAATCCATGCTTAGCCCTCTCATACTCAACACAAACAATGTTGTTTATTGAGTCCCCTTTATACAGCAATAAGCAGTGTAGGGGCCAGCCATATGTCAAGCTCTGAAGGGTGCACATGACAAATGG